>PIJE02002465.1:33679-50398 GCA_002895965.2 Coryphaenoides rupestris | reverse complement strand
TTTTCATTTGTTTTGCGGTCATTAGGAATGGGTGGAATCTTGCTCAAGGATACTGGCAGACCGCAGGCCAATGGGTCAACGACTCACACAAGCGATTATGTCTCTTCCACTTCTTGTACTCTGCAGTCCTGTATCGCCTGGCTGTTCCATGCGGCTGCCACAGATTTAAAAGTCTTTAGTAGAGATGTGTTCCTCTTTATCAAAGCTGTTCATTACTATGTAAGGCCTTGTATTTTTTAAGGGAAAGATTTGTTTTTATTTATGTCTTCCTCATATTACTGCATGTGAATTACCACAGTTATAATGTTGGTGTGGTGTGGTGTGGAAAATGGCCGAGGAGCAGGCTGAGGAGGGAGAAGATAGCGGTGTGCACATGTGTAATTGGCAGAGTGACCTCTGTGAAGATGTGACACTCCTCCTGTCCTCCGTGTAGCTCCGCCATCCCCCCGTTAAGCCTTATCTCCCCTCTTCATCGCCCTCCTCCTCCTCTTCCTGGTGTCAAGTCCCGCCCTCCCGCCCCCTCTCCTCCCGCCCCCTCTCTCTCTCTCTCTTGTTCTACCATCTCTGTTTTACTCATTAGCTATCTCTTCGCCATTCTCTCTCTTTTTGTGCCTATCTCTGTGTCCTCTCACACTTTCCCCTTCTCTCTCTCTCCCACCCCATCTCCCTTCCTCTCTCTCTCTCTCTCTCTCCCTCTTATCCTTTAATGCATCTCTGTGCCTCTCGTCCTGTGCTAAATAGGCCCCAAGTCTAGTTAATTACCTAATCACCTCTGGCACCCTTGAGCTGCTGGCCGCGGTTCAGAGGTCCCTGTCTTACCAGGACAGAGGTGAACACACACACTGTCTGGCAGTGACGCTGACACACACACACACGCACACACACACAAACAAGACACATGCCTGGCAACCTTTAAGGCAAATAAACCCATCCTCACCTTAAGCGGTAACAATTTGAGACAAGGCTGGAGTACAGGGCTGAGACCTGACCCTCTCTATCGCCTTGGACTCGCAGTGAACTTAAATCGTTCTCCGGTGAATTTGTAGACTCAAGACCAAGACTCAGAAGCTGTGTCCGAAATTGATTTTACTACTTTTATCGTTTTAAGAGATCCATCCAATCCTAGTCTCCACCATTACTCAAATGGCGCAACCGTGTTCTGAACAGGAACAAGCTGCGTGAAATTACGCCCTCAAAATATGCACATTATGTTGAAATACGCCTTCCCTTTCTATTTTAGGCAACCGATATAACGATAGCCACACGAATCTTGGTTCTGAATCTGACTTGTTGTTGCGGTCTTGATCTCGACTTGGGATTCGGGAAAATTTGTCTCATCCTCGAGTTGTCTTGTCTTTCCCCTCAACTATTCTGAAAGAAAATACCGTCTGTATCGGGTCTTTTCATTGAAGCCTCAGCATTTGGACCTTGAAATATTCACTGGAGACTGTCAAAGAGTATAAATCAACAACACAGCAGTCTGCTGGCAGTTTAGACTTCTTTGATACCATGCATACTTGATTTTTTCTTTGACAATGGTTTTTTATTGCTTTGTTTTGCTTTGGAAAACTCCATTACTACAATAAGGCGCAGAGGGGGACACACACTGGTTATAACACTAGTTGTCTGAGTCTGGTAAACTTTCATTATTTGGTAAGAGGTGAAGTCGCAACAGTGTTTTTGTTATTCTCTCATGGATTTGTTTTTCTGGGCAAAACATAAAATAACACCACAACAACATTGCACAGACTTTCATTTGACCTCTATTATTTATCACTATATTATCATGTTTTCTTGGAAGAGCTTCTACCCTTCCTGTGAAACTGAATGTCGGTCCAATACAGCTTGTATTGCGCCAGATAAACTCAGACACTATTTGCTATCTTTCAATACTTCTATCATCGTTGACATTTCTCAGTTCACGTCTTCTGCCGTCTCTCTCTCCCTCTCTCTCTCTCTCTCGCCCCTCGCTCATCTCTCTCCATTCCCATCGCTTTCCGCATCACAAGAGAGACGCACGTTTTTCCATAGATGTGAGTGCCAGAACCTCTAAATAAATAGACATTTTAGAGCAGGCCAATTTATTCTGGACATGAAAGTCCCCACTCCTTTAAAAAGGGTCAAGCCAGCGCTGTCCTATTAAAAAAAAAAGAAACCAAAAAAGACCAAAACGATTCCGGCATACATGCATTTGAATCAAGATAAGAGAATTGCAAAAATGTAACTGTACATTCTATAATTAACGAGAAATCAGGATAATTAGAAGAGGTTGTTAGATGGCAGATTTAAAGCCCCTGGGAACTGCATGGTGTTACCGCATAATATATAACTGAACCTCAAGAGGGGGGGGAGACTAAGCTGTTAAAATATGCATTTTTTAATGCAACGATTCAGTTATGTGTGTGTGTGTTGTGAGTGTGTGAGAGCGTGTGTGTGTGGTGTAGAACCGAGATTAAACGAATAACAGTAATTAGTAATTATATGCAGGAGAGGTAGTTAGGCAAAATGGAGAAAAAAAAGATTTGAATCACAGTGAAATAATGTATAGTGCATGTATTTGGTGTGTGTGTGTGTGTGTGTGTGTGTGTGTGTTTACTCGTTTGCATTGACATCATTATGTTTTCTTTTGTACAGGTGCACAAAAGAGGGTGTATTTGCGTCTCTGTGCCCCTACAGTAGCGTGTGTGTGTGTGTGTGTGTGTGTGTGTGTGTGTGTGTGTGTGTGTGTGTGTGTGTGTGTGTGTGTGTGTGTGTGTGTGAGTGCGTGCGTGCGTGTAGGCGTGAGAGAGCAGAGGGAGCACATGGCTGTCAGGTTACTGCAGCCCGGACGCTCAGCTCCACGCAGCAATCACCTCTACTGTCCGTCGGTGGCTGGATGCTCGACGACCTCTGACCTGACCACCAATATCCCTCCACTCTGTGTCTGTCTTCACCTCTCTCTCTCTCCCCCCCTCTCTTCCTTCTGTTGTCCTCCTCCTGTCTCTTCTTTCCCTCCCACGGATGCGGACATTTTAATGGACATTATATCAAAGGAGCAGACCAGTTTATAAGTCATATTGTCAAGACAAATGTTGAACAAAGGTGATGAAGTCACTCCTTCCACTGATTACTGCCAAAAATGAATATGAGAAACCAAATCTCACGCCATGTCAACAACTGAAAGAAAAGCTTCTAGATTCCAGCATGAATGTCGAAGAAATACACATACACGAGACAAAACGAAATGTATGTTCAAAATAATTTGTTGAATCCTCGGATATAGTTGATGCTCTTATCCCAGCTATTATGCAGGCAACCTAGCAATTATGAAACTCGTTCTATTAGCCTCGCAACTATGAATGCTCGAAAACAGCTCTATTCTTATCTTTATGCACCACAGTGATATATTGCTGCCTCTCCTTCAACTAATGTACTCTTTGTAAGTCGCTTCAGATAAAAGCATCTGCCAAATGCCCTAAATGTAAATGTAATGACAATAATATTTATCTTGTGTGACAGATGTGTCTGGTATGTACTGTATTATGCACTGTGATTGCACGTTCACTCCTCTTTTGTATGAGTCTCTCCCTCCCTCTTTGCTCTCATATCCTCTCCCACCATTCCTCTCTCCTCCTCTGATGCCTGCAATTTCCGCGCCCTTCTTCCTATCCTTCCTCGCGCGCCCATCTCTCCCTCCCTTCTCCCCCCCTTCTCTCTTCTCCTCCCTCTCTCTCCCTCCCTCTCTCCTCCGGCCTCTCCAGAACCTACATTCATGATGTGGCAGCATAGGGGCTACTCTCCGAGGTCCTAATGGCCGATCTCATTCCCAAGGCTCTCCTTTCCGTCTGTGTTTTCTGTGTTCTCCTTCCCGCGGACGTCTGTTTGTTCCGTCGGTACATTACCCTCCAATTACCCTCCGGGGGGGAAGGCTGTGAACGGTGCATCCAGTGTGGCGTGCCCCCCCCGCCGTTGTACTATGTCTGGGAAAAAAAAAGAGAAAGAAAAGGAAATCTCATTCTGCCGCTTGAAAAGCCCAAATCGCTTGTAAACGCAGTCACCACTGCGGCTGGGACACATTCTTTTTAAGGAAAAATCTTTGTTCAAATGACACAGGATGGTTGAAATGTGCACTGAACCGTGGACCACTTTTTAGCTGACTGGAATGTCAAAGCAATTATCACCTTGGCTCTCTCGATGTGTGTGTGTGTGTGTGTGTGGTGGTGTGTGTGATCATGTGTGCGTGCGTGCGTGCGTGCAACTACACGTCCGACTTCTCATGCAAATGTGTGTTTGCATTAGTTTGCATGCGTGTGTTGTATACAAAATATGCATTTATGTGTGTGTGTGTGTGTGTGTGTGTGTGTGTGTGTGCATGTGTGTGTGTGTGTGTGCGTGTGTGTGTGCGTGTTCAAGTTCAGGTTTGTTTATTGTCATTCATCCACATACACAGCACTATACAGGAACGAAATGTTGTTTCTCACGGACCAAAAACTACGATCACAAGAAAGTACAACACAACAACCTGTGTGTAAACATCGTGATCAGCGTATGAACAGCGTGAACAGTGAACACTGTGTTAAATGGTAAATGGATTGCTTTACAGTTGCCTCACATTCACCCATTCATACACCGACGGCGGTGCCAAGCATGCAAGGTAACAACCAACACGTCAGGAGCAGTTAGGGTTAGGTGGTGTCTTGCTCAGGGACACCTCGACACTTAGCTAGGTGGAGCCCGGGGATCGAACCAGCAACCTTCCTGTTGCCAGACAACCGCTCATACCTCCTGAGCTACTGAGTGTGTGTGTGTGTGTGTGCGTCCCCATCATCCTCTGCCAGCTGACGTGGGGGCAACGCGCGTGTGTGTGTGTGTGTGTGTGTGTTCCACTTTTTAATGCCCTCATCATCTCCAAGGTCTGGGTGGAAATGACACGGGAGGACGACACAGCAGTAAAACGTCCTTCCACGACGGCTTCAGAATAACTTTGCTCGTGGCCTGGCGGTGCTAAAGCCACGTTCCCCGCCAAAAGAAACAGCTCCCCGTTGGACCATGATTTAACATGTCCTGTCCAGGGTCTGACCAGCGGAGCCCAAAAGGTGTGACGTTTTGGTAATCTAGGAAATGATTAATGACACCAACGCGTTATTCAGGCCATAACTTTGAAGCTGCAGGGAGACATTCATGTGTCGGCGCCACCAAAAGTGTACCCTCTCCGTCAAGACGTCCGGCCTCTCAGACGGCTGATCTGAAGGCATCGCTTGCGGTTCCTGCGGTTTCACCCGCACCCTTGTTTCCTCTCGCATCAGAAGAAGCTTTTAACATGAGATTTGGTCGAATCGAATTGATAATGACGGGAGAAACATCTGTGTAATTCAGCTAAAAGCCAGATAAACATTCCCATGCCCATGCAGTGAACTCCTTTTAAGTGTGAAATAGAGCCTCGGTTGTTGCTCGCCAGCATGCCTCCGTTGTGATAAACCACGGACTAGATTCAAATAAAAACGGACGAGGTTTTAGGCTAGATCTTTCACGATGCATGAGTTGTTAAATACAATATGTGCTTTTATTTCTCGACTTACTACTTAATACTAAGAACATTTATTTCCAGGGTAATGCAGGAAACAGTGTTTTGATCACCCAGTAAATATAAGTGGCCGCTGAATGTAGAAAGCTGGCAATTAGCTTATGTGTTTTTCTAGGTACCCATAGCACAAACGTTCAACGGTTTATAGAGTGTTACGTTACATCATTTTAATAATTTAAAATTAAAACTCATCGGTGAGCCCATTTAACACCTCAGTGTGTGTGGGTGGTTCGAGGTTATATAATATAACAACAAATGGTTGTAAGAAAATGTCACTGTAGGAAGGTAGAAGACACATTTTTTTCCATTTGAAACACTAAAGTGTCTTTGTGACTGTTGAAGGACCCCAGAAAGAGAGACACTCATTCTATTGTGTATATTGTTATACAGTATCGCAATGGTACGTTATCCTAAAACGTTAAAGCAAGGGTTTTATTGTGTTTTACCAGGAGCATGTCACTTACCCTTTCATAGCACACTGCATTAGCATAGACGATTAATAAAAAATGTGACTAAATCATTTTGAGCAATATAAATATTTGATGTTGGAACATCCCACGTTTAGAATGTTAATAATGGAAAGTTGAAATTAAGGACAGGCTTAACGACAGCGCACAGACGGGGACAGCAGGTCATTTAGCGGTTAACAGCTTTTGTAGCTCTCTAAAAGGTTTATAAAAGACTCGACTAAATACCCAGTGAAACACTGAATGCGTGCGAGATGTCTTCCTAAAGACAAGAGAAAACCACCCCCCCCTCCCCCCTGTCTTGTGCACGCCGGCAAATATAATTGAAGCAGCTAAAGACGATTCATACAATAAAAGCGAGACTTAGTGTCCTGATTCTGAAACAATACACTTATAATGAACTGTTTACCAGAACTGGAGCAACACGCTGTCGCGACGCAAACAGCGGAATTATCCATTATTATCTCTCACTAGCATGTGGGAGTGGGGGGGGGGGGGGGGGGGGGGTTCAAGCAGGCCTCTGCCAGACACACACACACACACACACATTTTACTGCTTTGGTCGCCAAGTTTCCAACGCACAGACTTAACTAAACATGGACTCCAGCTTCAGGAACATAGCAGGACATGTTTGGGGAAACGCTGACACCAGCGGCGGTACATTGATGGATGTCATGCACTTTAGTGTCCTGACCACCATCTCGAATTCCAATGCGTTTATACAATAGACACAGGACACTAAAGTGCATGACATCCATCATGTACCGCCGCTGGTGTCAGCGTTTCCCCAAACATGTCCTGCTATGTTCCTGAAGCTGGAGTCCATGTTTAGTTAAGTCTGTGCGTTGGAAACTTGGCGACCAAAGCAGTAAAATGTGTGTGTGTGTGTGTGTGTGTCTGGCAGAGGCCTGCTTGAACCCCCCCCCCCCCCCCACTCCCACATGCTAGTGAGAGATAATAATGGATAATTCCGCTGTTTGCGTCGCGACGGCGTGTTGCTCCTGTTCTGGTAAACAGTTCATTATAAGTGTATTGTTTCAGAATCAGGACACTAAGTCTCGCTTTTATTGTATGAATCGTCTTTAGCTGCTTCAATTATATTTGCCGGCGTGCACAAGACAGGGGGGGGGGGGGGTGGTTTTTCTCTTGTCTTTAGGAAGACATCTCGCACGCATTCAGTGTTTCACTGGGTATTTAGTCGAGTCTTTTATAAACCTTTTAGAGAGCTACAAAAGCTGTTAACCGCTAAATGACCTGCTGTCCCCGTCTGTGCGCTGTCGTTAAGCCTGTCCTTAATTTCAACTTTCCATTATTAACATTCTAAACGTGGGATGTTCCAACATCAAATATTTATATTGCTCAAAATGATTTAGTCACATTTTTTATTAATCGTCTATGCTAATGCAGTGTGCTATGAAAGGGTAAGTGACATGCTCCTGGTAAAACACAATAAAACCCTTGCTTTAACGTTTTAGGATAACGTACCATTGCGATACTGTATAACAATATACACAATAGAATGAGTCTCTCTCTTTCTGGGGTCCTTCAACAGTCACAAAGACAACTTTAGTGTTTCAAATGGAAAAAAATGTGTCTTCTACCTTCCTACAGTGACATTTTCTTACAACCATTTGTTGTTAATATTTATATAACCTCGAACCACCCACACACACTGAGGTGTTAAATGGGCTCACCGATGAGTTTAAATTTTAAATTATTAAAATGATGTAACGTAACACTCTATAAACCGTTGAACGTTTGTGCTATGGGTACCTAGAAAACACATAAGCTAATTGCCAGCTTTCTACATTCAGCGGCCACTTATATTTACTGGGTGATCAAAACCACTGTTTCCTGCATTACCCTGGAAAATAAATGTTCCTTAGTATTAAGTAGTAAGTCGAGAAATAAAAAGCACATATTGTAATTTAACAACTCATGCATCGTGAAAGATCTAGCCTAAAACCTCGTCCGTTTTTATTTGAATCTAGTCCGTGGTTTATCACAACGGAGGCATGCTGGCCGAGCAACAACCCGAGGCTCTATTTCACACTTAAAGAGGAGTTCAACTGGCAATGGGCAATGGGAATGTTTATCTGGCTTTTAGCTGAATTACACAGATGTTTCTTCCCGTCATTATCAATTCGATTCGACCAAATCTCATGTTAAAAGCTTCTTCTGATGCGAGAGGAAAACAAGGGTGCGGGTGAAACCGCAGGAGAACCCGCAAGCGATGCCCTTCAGATCAGCCGTTCTGAGAGGCCGGACGTCCTTGGACGGAGAGGGTACACTTTTGGTGGCGCCGACACATGAATGTTTTCCCTAACAGCTTCAAAGTTAGGCCTGAATAACGCGTTGGTGTCATTAATCATTTCCTAGATTACCAAAAACGTCACAACCTTTTGGGCTTCCGCTGGTCAGACCCTGGACAGGACATGTTTAAATCATGGTCCAACGGGGAGCTGTTTTCTTTTGGCGGGGAACGTGGCTTTTAGCACCGCCAGGCCACGAGCAAAGTTATTCTGAAGCCGTCGTGGAAGGACGTTTACTGCTGTGTCGTCCTCCCGTGTCATTTCCACCCAGACCCTTGGAGATGAATGAGGCATTAAAAAGTGGAACACACACACACACACACACACACGCACCGTTGCCCCCACGTCAGCTGGCAGAGGATGATGGGACGCACACACACACACACACACAGTAGCTCAGGAGGTGATGAGCGGTTTGTCTGGCAACAGGAAGGTTGCTGGTTTCGATCCCCGGGCTCCACCTAGTTATGTGTCGAGGTGGTCCCTGAGCGAGACACCACCTAACCCTAAACTGCTTCCTGATGTGTTGGTTGTTAACCTTGCATGCTTGGCACCGCCGTCGGTGTATGAATGGGTGAATGTGAGGCAACTGGTAAAGCAATCCATTTTACCATTTAACACAGTGTTCACTGTTCACGCTGTTCATACGCTGATCAACGATGTTTTACACACAGGTTGTTGTGTTGTACTTTCTTGTGACCGGTAGTCTTTGGTCCGTGAGAAACAACATTTCGTTCCTGTATAGTGCTGTGTATGTGGGATGAAATGACAATAAACAAACCTGAACTTGAACACGCACACACACACGCACACACACACACGCACATGCCACACACACACACACACACACAACACACACACACACATAAATGCATATTTTGTTATACAACACACGCATGCAAACTAATGCAAACACACAATTTGCATGAGAAAGTCGGACGTGTAAGTTTGCACACATGCACGCACGGCACGCACACATGAAATCACACACACAACACACACACACACACATCGAGAGAGCCAAGGTGATAATTGCTTTTGAACATTCCAGTCCAGCTAAAAGTGGTCCCACGGTTCAGTGCACATTTCAACCATCCTGTGTCATTTGAACAAAGATTTTTCCTTAAAAAAGAATGTGTCCCAGCCGTAGTGGTGACTGCGTTTTACAAGCGATTTGGGCTTTTCAAGCGCAGAATGAGATTTCCTTTTCTTTTTCCTTTTTTTTTTTCCCCAGACATAGTACACAGCGGGGGGGGCCACGCACACTGGAGCACGTTCACCCTTCCCCCTCTCACCCCCTCCTCCCCTCTCCCTCTCCCCCCTCCCCCCCCTCTCTCCCCCCCTCTCCTCCCGCCCCCTCTCTCTCTCTCTCTCTCGTTCTACCATCTCTGTTTTACTCATTAGCTATCTCTTCGCCATTCTCTCTTTTTGTGCCTATCTCTGTGTCCTCTCACACTTTCCCCTTCTCTCTCTCTCCCACCCCATCTCCCTTCCTCTCTCTCTCTCTCTCTCTCCCTCTTATCCTTTAATGCATCTCTGTGCCTCTCGTCCTGTGCTAAATAGGCCCCAAGTCTAGTTAATTACCTAATCACCTCTGGCACCCTTGAGCTGCTGGCCGCGGTTCAGAGGTCCCTGTCTTACCAGGACAGAGGTGAACACACACACACACCAACACACACACCAACACACACCACACCACACAAAACACACACACAACACACAACACACCACACAACACACACACACCAACAACACACACACCAACACACACACACCAGCACAACAAACACACACCAACAACACACACCAGCACAACAACACACACCAGACAACAACATGCCTGGCAACCTTTAAGGCAAATAAACCCATCCTCACCTTAAGCGGTAACAATTTGAGACAAGGCTGGAGTACAGGGCTGAGACCTGACCCTCTCTATCGCCTTGGACTCGCAGTGAACTTAAATCGTTCTCCGGTGAATTTGTAGACTCAAGACCAAGACTCAGAAGCTGTGTCCGAAATTGATTTTTACTACTTTTATCGTTTTAAGAGATCCATCCAATCCTAGTCTCCACCATTACTCAAATGGCGCAACCGTGTTCTGAACAGGAACAAGCTGCGTGAAATTACGGCCTCAAAATATGCACATTATGTTGAAATACGCCTTCCCTTTCTATTTTAGGCAACCGATATAACGATAGCCACACGAATCTTGGTTCTGAACCTGACTCTTGTTGTTGCGGTCTTGATCTCGACTTGGGATTCGGGAAAATTCATCTCATCCTCGAGTTGTCTTGTCTTTCCCCTCAACTATTCTGAAAGAAAATACCGTCTGTATCGGGTCTTTTCATTGAAGCCTCAGCATTTGGACCTTGAAATATTCACTGGAGACTGTCAAAGAGTATAAATCAACAACACAGCAGTCTGCTGGCAGTTTAGACTTCTTTGATACCATGCATACTTGATTTTTTCTTTGACAATGGTTTTTTATTGCTTTGTTTTGCTTTGGAAAACTCCATTACTACAATAAGGCGCAGAGGGGGGGACACACTGGTTATAACACTAGTTGTCTGAGTCTGGTAAACTTTCATTATTTGGTAAGAGGTGAAGTCGCAACAGTGTTTTTGTTATTCTCTCATGGATTTGTTTTTCTGGGCAAAACATAAAATAACACCACAACAACATTGCACAGACTTTCATTTGACCTCTATTATTTATCACTATATTATCATGTTTTCTTGGAAGAGCTTCTACCCTTCCTGTGAAACTGAATGTCGGTCCAATACAGCTTGTATTGTGCCAGATAAACTCAGACACTATTTGCTATCTTTCAATACTTCTATCATCGTTGACATTTCTCAGTTCACGTCTTCTGCCGTCTCTCTCTCCCTCTCTCTCTCTCTCTCGCCCCTCGCTCATCTCTCTCCATTCCCATCGCTTTCCGCATCACAAGAGAGACGCACGTTTTTCCATAGATGTGAGTGCCAGAACCTCTAAATAAATAGACATTTTAGAGCAGGCCAATTTATTCTGGACATGAAAGTCCCCACTCCTTTAAAAAGGGTCAAGCCAGCGCTGTCCTATTAAAAAAAAAAGAAACCAAAAAAGACCAAAACGATTCCGGCATACATGCATTTGAATCAAGATAAGAGAATTGCAAAAATGTAACTGTACATTCTATAATTAACGAGAAATCAGGATAATTAGAAGAGGTTGTTAGATGGCAGATTTAAAGCCCCTGGGAACTGCATGGTGTTACCGCATAATATATAACTGAACCTCAAGAGGGGGGGGAGACTAAGCTGTTAAAATATGCATTTTTTAATGCAACGATTCAGTTATGTGTGTGTGTGTTGTGAGTGTGTGAGAGCGTGTGTGTGTGGTGTAGAACCGAGATTAAACGAATAACAGTAATTAGTAATTATATGCAGGAGAGGTAGTTAGGCAAAATGGAGAAAAAAAAGATTTGAATCACAGTGAAATAATGTATAGTGCATGTATTTGGTGTGTGTGTGTGTGTGTGTGTGTGTGTGTGTTTCTCGTTGTGATGTCTATAGGTGTGTACGTCTTTGTGTACATGGAGGCAAGTGTGTGGTCTCTGTGTGTGTGTTGTGTGTGTGTGTGTTGTCTGTTGTGTTGTGTGTGTGTGTGTGTGTGTGTGTGTGTGTGTTGTTGTGTGTGTGTGTGTTGTTGTGTGCGTGCGTTGTGCGTGTGTGTGTTGTGTGTGCGTAGGCATGAGAGAGCAGAGGGAGCACATGGCTGTCAGGTTACTGCAGCCCGGACGCTCAGCTCCACGCAGCAATCACCTCTACTGTCCGTCGGTGGCTGGATGCTCGACGACCTCTGACCTGACCACCAATATCCCTCCACTCTGTGTCTGTCTTCACCTCTCTCTCTCTCCCCCCCTCTCTTCCTTCTGTTGTCCTCCTCCTGTCTCTTCTTTCCCTCCCACGGATGCGGACATTTTAATGGAATATTCAAAGGGCAACCGTATAGTTGTCGACAAGTTGACGGTGGAGTCACGGGATAAATAGGGTATTTCACTGTGTACTGCCAAAATGGATGTGGACAATTGCATGTCAACAACTGAAAGAAAAGCTTCTAGGTTCCAGCATGAATGTCGAAGAAATACACATACACGAGTCAAAACGAAATGTATGTTCAAAATAATTTGTTGAATCCTCAGCTATAGTTGATGCTCTTATCCCAGCTATTACTGTATGCAGGCAACCTAGCAATTCTGAAATTTCTTCCATTAGCCTCGCAACTATGAATGCTCGAAAAACAGCTCTATTCTTATCTTTATGCACCACAGTGATATATTGCTGCCTCTCCTTCAGCTAATGTACTCTTTGTAAGTCGCTTCAGATAAAAGCGTCTGCCAAATGCCCTAAATGTAAATGTAATGACAATAAATCTTATCTTGTGTGAGGTCTGGTATGTACTGTATATGCATGTATGCACGTTCACTCCTCTTTGTATGAGTCTTCCCTCCCTCTTTCTCTCTATATCACTCTCCCCATTCTCTCTCTCTCTCGCTTTGATGCCTGCAATTTCGCCCCCTGCTCCTCCTTCCTCGCCCGCCCATCTCTCCCTCCCTCGCCCGCCCATCTCTCCCTCCCTCTCTCTCTCCCTCCCCCTCTCTCTCTCTCTCTTCCCCTCTCTCCTCCGGCCCTCTCCAGACCTACATATGATGTGGAGCATTAGGGAGCTACTCTCCGAGGGTCCTAATGGCCGATCTCATCCCAAGGCTCTCCTTTCCCGTGTGTTTTCTTGTTCTTCCTTCCCGCGGACGTCTGTTGTCCGTCAGTAATTACCCTCCAATTACCCTCCGGGGGGGGAAGGGTGAACGTGCTCCAGTGTGCGTGGCCCCCCCCGCCGTACTATCGCTCCATCCGCTCCAGGGTGTGTGGATCGAGGGGCGAGTAGACAGTCGATCATGTGGCGTTACAAATGGGGGTCTGGAGAGAGCCCTGCCCTGATTGGCCATTGAACATTTACATTTACATTTAGCGACTTACGTGTACATTTGTTGAAAGAGACAGCAATATACTGTATCACTGTGGGACATAAAGATAAGAATAGAGCAGGTTGGTTGTTTAAACATGCTGCTATTTCATTACATATACCGTATAGTCTCCAAATCAGACTTTAGATTAATCATCTGATTATTTTTCTGAATCTTAAGATTAATATTGAAAGTCTGATGGCAGACAAGCTCAAATCTGGGTGAATTGAGCGTTTCACTTCCGTTCCCTTAATTTTCACCAATCACGTGGCTGGAGGCGGGCGTCTGTAAGCATGTGATTGGTGGACACAAACTTTGTCAGCACGAGCAAAACGTTTCGTTTTTCCAAAGTTGTCTGCAAATGCTTTAAATCAACACATGTAGACTAGTGGCCTCTGTAGAAATACACTTATTAAGATCCCCTAATTCTGAACGCTTCATCTGCATCGTGCAAATTATCTTCTCTTCAGTAGAATGAAACAGGAAACAGGAAACAAGGCGTAACTCCGCCCCCTTGAACTTCCTGGTTTCCTGCCCAGGCTTGGTGCTGTTTTTCCCCAGAAGTTCTGCTATAACGTCGTAGTGGACTTGGATCCCACATCACCATAACAATGACATAGAACATATAACAAGTATATCGTTAACATATTTTGTTTTTAACAAACACTTTCATAATATGAGATCTCGTTGGCTTACCCCCGGCCGTGGAAGTGCAGTTTGCCATCAGGATACAGCTGTTTATTCCTGTGTACAATAACCCCAGCACATCGCTGAGCGCTGGCCTTACCATTAACTGGCCGAGACATTATCAAAGATCTCTCTCGAACCCGTGCGAAGAAAACTCACCTTGTGGATGAAAAATCTGTCCGTTTATCGCTGTAATCAGTGGAAACGGCGAGTCAGCTGACAGGATTAATCCCTATTGGAGGGACTCTCGACCAGTCATGTGACAAAAGCTGATTGCCTCTTATATTATCTCTATTTCCCAGCAGCCTCTGGGCCACAGCTGTGTTAAATCTCCCTTAACAGAGTCTGGTGGCAATACATCTCTGCACCACAAAGCCCATTTAAAACACCAGCCACTCCTACAAAACCTTCTACATTATATACGTATATATATATATATAATATATCAGATAGATTAAAAAAACAACCCCGCACCCCCGGAACGCCAAGCATTAGACACCTGAAAATCCGTCATCAGCATCCGGTAACACTTTACAATAATGGTTAAACGTTAAGCATTAATTAACATGAAATAAACAGTTCACTTACGTTCTAGTAATCATTTACTGATGACGTAATTGCGTTCATGTTAAGGTTTTACCATTCTGCCTCCTGAGCAACTGCCGCCCTGTGGTTCAAGTTACGGTTTGTTTATTGTCATTCATTCATGTACACGGAGAACGAAATGGCATTCTTGTATACTGTACTCACCAAGGTGCAAGCACAAAAGAAAAAATACATGAATAAATAATACAGTGCAGTACAGTACAGTACAATACATACTGTATAGTACATACAGGCATGCAAAATATGCACTTGAGCGCACACATGAAAAACATCCGCAGAAACACACATTGTCTACTACAATACAATGTGAAACGAGAACAACACAATAACTCATGTCCTTGTGAGCAAACATTACAAACACACACACACACACAAATGAGCACACACACAAACGAACACACACACACACACACACACATAAAGTCACAGTGTCATGAGAGACGGAGCTAGAAGGATGTGGTTGTGAAGCAACAGCTTTTTATCTAATTAATTACATGTTTTGTAATTAATTAAACATATTAATAGCATATCAATTGCACCCTTCTAACCTGTCCTTGAGCCCTGAAATTGGCCTGCAGTCCATTGCAATCCATTCAGCGATTGAGTTGGCTGTTCATCATTCATCTCGACAGCAGTAGAGATGAATGATCAATACATATAACAGACACACAGATAATTGCAGGTCTATGAATGTAGTTTACCACTGTGGATGCTGAGAGGGCTGTTGGGAAACGCCATTTCCCATGTGGTCACTGGAGATTATCAAGCATCAAAGAGCGTGATTAAATGCGTTAATTGGTATTTTTTCTGTAATTAACTAATCGGAAAATTATATGTGTGTGTGTGTGTGTGTGTGTATATATACATATATATATATATATATATATATACATACAATTTTCCGATTAGTTAATTACAGAAAAAATACCAATTAACGCATTTAATCACGCTCTTTGATGCTTGATAATCTCCAGTGACCACATGGGAAATGGCGTTTCCCAACAGCCCTCTCAGCATCCACAGTGGTAAACTACATTCATAGACCTGCAATTATGTGTGTCTGTTATATGTATTGATCATTCATCTCTACTGCTGTCGAGATGAATGATGAACAACCAACTCAATCGCTGAATGGATTGCAATGGACTGCAGGCCAATTTCAGGGCTCAAGGACAGGTTAGAAGGGTGCAATTTATATGCAATTAATATGTTTAATTAATTACAAAACATGTAATTAATTAGATAAAAAGCTGTTGCTTCACAACCACATCCTTCTAGCTCCGTCTCTCATGACACTGTGACTTTGTGTGTGTGTGTGTGTTCGTTTGTGTGTGTGCTCATTTGTGTGTGTGTGTGTTTGTAATGTTTGCTCACAAGGACATGAGTTATTGTGTTGTTCTCGTTTCACATTGTATTGTAGTAGACAATGTGTGTGTTTCTGCGGATGTTTTTCATGTGTGCGTCCAAGTGCATATTTTGCATGCCTGTATGTACTATACAGTATGTATTGTACTGTACTGTACTACACTGTATTATTTATTCATGTATTTTTTCTTTTGTGCTTGCACCTTGGTGAGTACAGTATACAAGAATGCCATTTCGTTCTCCGTGTACATGAATGAATGACAATAAACAAACCGTAACTTGAACCACAGGGCGGCAGTTGCTCAGGAGGCAGAATGGTAAAACCTTAACATGAACGCAATTACGTCATCAGTAAATGATTACTAGAACGTAAGTGAACTGTTTATTTCATGTTAATTAATGCTTAACGTTTAACCATTATTGTAAAGTGTTACCGGATGCTGATGACGGATTTTCAGGTGTCTAATGCTTGGCGTTCCGGGGGTGCGGGGTTGTTTTTTTAATCTATCTGAGCAGTTTGGAGTTGTTGAGATGTTCAGACGTGTTGCGGCGGTACCTATAGTCCGTGGGCTCTATGGTAGCCATTCGTCAACTTGTGACCATCGATAGACGGCAGAGCAGAGTCAGTTAAAAAGTGGCAGTGAGAGAGAGAGAGAGTGGCGTTGGGAATCTCTAAGCGGCTGTGGCTCCCTAACCTCAGATCACCCTGTGGTC
>PIJE02002465.1:21179-28679 GCA_002895965.2 Coryphaenoides rupestris | reverse complement strand
GCTTTGGATGACAGCGATATCCATTTACCATTCTAGCTCTTCTGAACAGTGTTCTATTCATCAGTCACACATCAGGTGAGTGTGATGCATCAGGGTACGACTTGCTAGCCCTTTGCACACGACACTATATATCACAGAATGTATCATTTATATCATACATCATATCCTATCATATCCACTGTACTTATTAGGTGCTATCTTCTAATTTTTCAGAGTTAGAATTTAGAATTGAAGCGTGTTAGAGCGTCAAATCAGTTTTCAGATGTTGACTGAATCACATCGGCACCGAGGTGTTATGTCACTGACGTCAATGGAGCACGTCAGCCGTGGCCTGTTGGGAGCTGTGGTGCAGAATTAGACGGAGAATGACTGGCAATGAAAGGACACGAGCCACGGAGGATCTTCATCCAGCTAACAACCAGGGATACATAAATACTGGTTCAGTCCTGTATGCCACTGTATTCCCTTGCATGCATGGACGTGCACGTACAAATGCACACACACACACACACACACACACACACACACACACACACACACACACACACACACACACACACACACACACACACACACACACACACACACACACACACACACACACACACACACACACACACACACACACCCTGTTCTGACACACATAAACTAAGAAGAAAAAGTCGTATTATTCATAAGAATACAAAAAAGACCACAGTGAGTGATTACAAACAAATGTCATTTTTATACATTTATGGGTAATTATTTTTAATTGAATTTTAACTGCTTGACATGTCACCACATATATCTCTCTTGCTCTCACACACACACACACACACACACTCACTCCCAGACTCTCTCCCACTCCACCCCTCTCTCTCTCTCTCTCTCTCTCTCTGTCTCTCTCTCTGTTTCTCTTTCTGATTAAAAACGAACTTGATAGCTCTTCTAAATGAGTTGTCTCTCACACTGCAAATGAAATCACACGTTTGGGAAGGAAGTTGAGCATGTCCATCGTAGTTCATCAACACTTATCATCCTATGTGTGTGTGTGTGTGTGTGTGTGTGTGTGTGTGTGTGTGTGTGTGTGTGTGTGTGTGTGTGTGTGTGTGTGTGTGTGTGTGTGTGTGTGTGTGTGTGTGTGTGCGTGCGCGCGTGCTTTCAGCTCAGTGAAAACAGTGAGTGAAGTAACTACTCAAAGCTTTGTGTCCCTTATTGCAAAGTAACTAATTGAGGATGCACAGACCCATGTACAAATACATGAACAAATACAACCTCACCTATTTCATGTCGGGTGAAAAACACATGCAAGTCGCATACACAGGAAATCTCCATTTAGGCTCAATTTGTACTCTCATACATGCATGTACAAACATGAATACTAATGCACTGTCAGCATAATGCACACACAGACAAATGCATAGATATATATATATATATACACACTTCGTACATGATGAGCGGCATGTGCATGTAGAAATACAAACTATATCTACTATGTCACGTAATATAAAACACACACACACACACACACACAAAAAACCATCACGGTATACGTATAATCTGATGGGGCCGCATACAAACAGGAAAAGCGGTTGCCAAGTCATGCATTAGTCACACATTATTACCACTGGAAGATTTTCCTCATTGAATGCCAATGAAGCGTTTATCTTGTGAATATTCAAGTCATCAATGTGAAAAAATAAAGAGAACAACAAAATAAATGAATGAATCCCGACAGAACGATGAACATGCTAATGACTCACTGGATCTGGATTCGTGTTGTTAGAAAACATTCAGGGCCGTTGCTGGGAGCTGACCAGACTAGTGTGTTCCTGGATTAATCACGCTTTACTCTTTAATAAATCAATATTTTGCTGTTGTATGCTTTCGCACACTTGTTGACTCGACTCTACCACGACAACAACTTATTGTAATGGCAATGGCCTCTGAATACAGGGCTTATTTTAACTATATACCTTAAACCGAGACCACTGAAAAAACAATCCCGGTTTGGTTTATTCTCACTCTCTCTCAAGGTGTATTTTGAGAGAGAGTGAGATTGATGGTGGTGGTATAACAGGAACTGAGACATCAAGACCTCGTGATGCAATGCTGCCTTGGATGTCTCAATCACGAGTCCTTTACAGGTATCTTCATACAAAAGCACACGCAAAAACAAAGCTAAATACGCAGTTCTTTGCAGCACTGTGTGGTGAAAATGTAATTATTGCGAACCATTCACGCCGTAAAAACACAGAGAAAGCCTCCGATGGCGTCGAGATATTTTCCGCTCCGATGCAATAATCAAAACATGGCCGAGGTGTTGCATCCGTTTTTATGAGCCTCTTTCATTCGTGCAGTTTATACGGAAGGATTAGGATGCGACCGAGTTCAGCTACCGAGGCACAATGCACAGTTGATTATATTTACATATTTATGTAAAACCACCGAAAGGAGGTGCAACCACTACACCGGGAAGATGTGTTAATCACAGAGTCGGAGTTGATTTCGTCAGAGCATGAAATCAGTGCCCATGGTTTATATACAGTGTGTACACAGCAAGACTATTCAGCTACTTACTAAGATGTTGCACTGGATTATACTGAACCAGTACTGATGTGGATCTAAATGGAAATGAAAGAAAAATGGTTGGAAGTGTGAGAGAGTTAATCATCACAATGTAGTTGTGGAGTGTGTGTGTTTGGTGGCTGGTTTGAGCAGCCAGTGCCTACTTCACTGGCCAGTGTAGCAGTTAGCTGCTGCTACTGTACATGCTACTAATGGGGCTCCTCCGAAGGACACAGGCAAGATAGTGTTGAATAATCCGATGTATTGCAGTAAGTATGCATTAATGAAAGCAGAGCAGGTGGTACACTGCTAGCATGCTAGTGCTCCCTGAGTGTGTGTGTTGATGGCGGGTTCAACCTGTGGGCCTTGATGGAAGACTAATGAGTCAGGGCCAGGTGAGGCTGCTTGAACCAACCAGCAAAAACACACGCACTCAAAAACACACGTAAGTATATTACACAGTAATGTAATATACTTACTTAATGTAAAAAACCCAGTGTCAACACAGCCAGGTTGGTTGGTGTAAAGAGAACACGGTCAAAATGATTTTTCTTAAGTGACCTACATCCCATTCCCTTCAGGGGCAGTGTGAACGCGGCACCCATGCAATCTGATCTCCTCAAATCAGATTTGGGCCGGTTTCATATGTGACTCTCAATTCCGGCCACACGTGATCTGATCTCTGGCCACGTGACCCCCCCCGCAAGTGCGAACAATCGCGGCAGAAGATCGGATCAAAATGCGAACACGAACGCCCGTAAACGCCTGTTCATGTCTCGTCATCGCTCACGGCCGCCTGTCTCTGAGGCGAAAAAAAAAACCTCCAATTCCTCTTGCTACTCCGCCTCCGCCTCCACCTCCACCTCCGCCTCCTCTCCAGCGAAGCTCTGTGGAAAATACAAACCACACAAGATCCTGGGGGAAGATCAATCAGTTGGAGAGATACGACCACCGTGGCTGGCTTCTGTTTGTTATACTCTTACACTCTTATTCGGTTTTACCTCCTGCAGCGTTTCCACTTAAGCACGGCGAGCTTCGTTTGCGCCGCTCTCCGCACAAAGTTTGTCGGCGACGGCGTGATAATCCGCCGTGCTTTGTGTTGTCACAAAAGAGCAGAGGGTGGAGCAGCACCTTGCGGGTGGAGGCGGCCGTGGTGGTGCGGCTGCTCGAGGAGGTATTAAAGAAAGGATTGCAATCATCTTTGATGGGTATCCTTCAACGTGCTCAATGGTCTGTTTTATTTCCTCCCTCCACTCTTGTCTGATTTATGCTTTCACACAATATTAGTCACAGAGACACAAAAAACACATGTAAATGCATGCACTATCTCTAAATGGGGTGTGTGTGTGTGTGTGTGTGTGTGTTGTGTGTGTGTGTGTGCGCGCGCTTGCGTGTGCATTCACCCACATAATAAGGTTCTACCATGGACTTATATTTGCCTTGCACTGCAAAGTACAGATTCCACAGAGTTTGAGTATTTTCATATGTCTATAGTTGTGTAAAGGCTGTTCTTACTTGTGAAGGGGGATTGTGCTATGTTACAGCAACACACACACACACACACACGCATGCGCACACACACACAACACACACACACACACACACACACACACACACACACGCACGCACACGCACACACACGCACGCACACACACGCGCACCATTGCTCTAATCAAGGGAAGCATTTAATTTACATCTCAGGATGAGTGAATGAGCCACAATCATTTGAGTTGCTCCAGAGGAGGCATTACAACAGACTGTGGTTCTCTGTTATTCAAACCAGCGTCGGTTACGAGGAAAAAAAGCGAGATGGATTTTTGACAGAGCATCTTGAAGAGGGTGGCTCTTGGCAAGGCTTTTGGAGGAGAGGCCATGCATGTGTTGAATTATGGAGTATGTGCCACCGGCCGGGGTACCGCAGTAACAAAAAAGAAATAAACGAAACAAACCCTAAATGTTATAAATAATTCAGTGTTGGCTAGTTAATGTGGCAACCGGCTTCCAAATGGCTTCTGTGCAAAAGCAAGACACAGAAGAAGTGGATAGCAGTTATATAAATAAAATTACGTTTATAAGTGGTTTTGAAAGTCGTGTGTAATAACGATGCATTGGTTTGGGAACTTGTACTGTTTAGGGTTGAGGTTAGCATGGTTATAGAACTCCACAAAGTTTGATTCTCAATATTTCAACTTTCCACTAAATAATGTCCGGGCAGTTGGCACTCTGTACTTTGTACGCTAATCCTGCCAAAATGAGCCGTTTGGTTTTCATGGACAGATATTCTATCTAATCTCTGCAGGTGGTAGAATTATTGGCAAACATTGTAGAACGGCCATTAAATATTTATCCTAAATCCTGCTTGTTTAGTGGATTCTTTCAAGTGCAAGATAATGCAGAACAGAATGAAAAATTAAGCATTTGCGTTGTGGTGTGTTTGTGTGTGTTTGTGTGTGTGTTTTTGTGTGTGTGTGCCATGCCTTTCATGGTTTGTGTGTGTGTGTGTGTTGTGTGTGTGTGTGTGTTGTGTGTGTGTGTGTGTGTGTGTCTCTGTCTGGCCTGATAACTTTCCTGGCATGCCATGGACGGGGATTTGGTCCTGGGTCTTGCCAAACGGTTGAATTCCCCCGGCTCCAAGTTAATGAAGCCGTGTAATCAATACTCTCTTCTCGTAACCCGCCTCCCAACACACAAACCCAAATTAGTATTTCACCTTATCAATTTACCTCGATGACATAAGTCCACTTCATTGCACAGCCTCAAGTGTGACTTTAATCAGCATGTGACTGAATGTGGATGTGGTCTGTGTGAACGTGCTAACAGACTGCGATCCAATATTACCCTCTTGCGTCAAGTGCAATCAATTTTATATACCTTTTTATATACCCGCCATCGTAGCAATTACTTTCAATTGTGACGGCAATAGAGTGGCAGTCACTCTTGTGCTATCCCCTATGGGACCTTATTTCAAAAGAAATATGTGTGGTAGTCATTTCACACAGAGAGAGAAGTTATTTTTTGATTCCGTTTGAATTGTGCCATGAAGTACTTATATGATGATTCGACAAGTCAAGTAAGTCAAAGTTTGATTGTTAAACAGTAACATGCAGTTTTGTGTTACATAAACATCTCTCATCTGGCCCAATCTATGTCACCCACGCCGACAACATGTGACATGTAACTGATGTGTTTTATCCAGCGGCCCCTTGTCCTTCTATCAGTCATGAAGCCAAAGCAACAGCCAGACCCGTTGCTCAAGATTTAAGAAGTTGAATTGTCACATACAGGATATGCAGTGAAATGAAAAAGTGGCGATGCCCAGCGAAATGTGCTACAGAACAATACAAACAACAGTATTTGGGGGGCGTTCACCTCCGCTTCGCCACGGCGGTTCCTTGCCGCCTTCAAACCGTTGGACACACACCTCCTCGTTGACCATCCATGACTTAAGACACTCGGCAGAGGGTGGTTCTTCGCCCCCCGGCCTCCATGTCTTGCCTTCAGATGCCCTTTAACGCACACCTACTCTACGCTCGACCGTTCTTTCTGGGGACAAAATTGTTGACTGTATGACTCAGTGATAGGGTGAGAGCCTGAGAGCATAATGACACTTTGTGGGACCATTTCTAAAGGACCGCCATTTTGTTCCCAGTTGAAAAGAAACAATTTTACGGCATCTTTCATGTGTAATGGGAAAGATAATGATAATGATGTTGCAGTCATTTATTTCGTTTACCTTGTGTTGTTATTATGATACACAATTATACGTTGACTTATAGTGTGTTTGGATCAGACCCTGAAGTGGGGTCACTTATGTAATGTATTGGTGTGTGTGTGTGTGTGTGTGTGTGTGTGTGTGTGTGTGTGTGTGTGTGTGTGTGTGTGTGTGTGTGTGTGTGTGTGTGTGTGTTTGTGAATTTGTCTTTGTGTGTAATTGCTCTGTCTACACTAAAGGGAAACACACACACACACACACACACACACACACACGCACACACACGCACACTCTGGCTGCCTCGTAGCAATTCCACCATAGCCAGTTCTGCTGTGCTATACAGCATCACCGCCGCCATCTTGTCTGCAGCTCACGTCTTGTCCACTTCACGGTCCCCCTGACTGATTTTTAATCACAGCACGACCTGCTGCATCGCTAATGCTCCAGTTGGCTGAGACGGCATTGTAGCCACCAACAGCCTTTCCTTTAGTCAGCGCTTTCAGGGTGGCAACGTATGGTTTTTTTTTGCGGAACATCTGAATTCACGGTAGCGTGTCGGTCTGACAGCTGTTGAAGCCCGTCGTGGACGGAGGAGGAGGATCCACGTTATGTCAGGAAGTAGTGTCCCCTCTCACGGTTTCTCTGGGGTGTTCTGTTAACGGCGGGGGGGGGGGGGGGGGGGGGGGAGAGGCTAGCCTGTCACATCTCCTTTGAATGCAGGCCGGCGAAACCATCGGTGACATTTATTCTGATAAGGGGCTGCGTATATATATACATTTGACTTGATGAGACATGACAATGCAGCCGTGTCTCAGTTAGAGGGACCTCAGAGCAGGAGAAGGAGAAAGCCGAGCTGCTCCGCCCACTAACGGGGCAACCAATCGACCGACAGCCAGCCAGCCAGCCAGCCAGCCAGGCAGCCGGCCAGCCAATCAGGAGGACGACGACGAGATCTTTTCCTACAGCATTGGCTCCTCTGGGCAGAAGGCCTGCTCGCCGCCCCCATCATTGCTTTTTAAATCATAATCACAGTGGCAGAGACGCGATATGGAGGGAACCATGTTGTGCTCAAGGCAATATCTATTAGAGTCCCCCCCCCCTTAAGTGACATTTAGCAAGGCAGCTGGAACGGCAGTGTTGCACCTCGGGCTCAGAAACACTTGTCTGCTCACCTACTGGGTCGTCAAACACGGCCCGCTTGCAACACTCGCTTTCTTCTCCTTTCCCTCTGGCTTTTC
>PIJE02002465.1:0-14634 GCA_002895965.2 Coryphaenoides rupestris | reverse complement strand
ACGCAGCGGGCCCAGAGAACACGACAGCATTGGCCCCGTGTCGCGCGCCGTGATTGGTAGCCAATGGTGCGTGTCCCCCGCACGCCTCCCCGCCGCTACCGTCGAGGCGGGAAAAGGGGGCCAAGTTACCCACGAGCGCCCTGGGAGTTCGTCTACTGTCGAAAGCGATCATCTCGACGCCGCGTTTGATGTTTAATCGGCGAGCGGAGCTACGAGGGACGCGAAGGCGGACTGTTTGGCTCCTGGGGGACTTTTGGTTTGTTTTATTGGAACACAAAATTCTCCATGTTTTTGCCTGACTTACCTCCTGTCTGTGTGGCCGTGAGTAAAATGTACAATTAAGCCGGAGGAGAGTCGCAAAAACAAGAGGGAACAGGAGAGTTATGTTTCTCGATCACATCGCTAAAGTATTTCCGAGCTACGGCAACACTAATTAGAGAGGATCTGGAAATGATCCACAGTGATTCCTAGTTTTACTATTAATTAGGCAATTATGTAATGTGTTGGCCAATTAGAGTATGTGCATTCTGAGCTGCATACCAAACCTGCACGCATCCACGCACACACGCGCACACACACACGCTCACACACACACACACACACACACACACACACACACACACACACACACACACACACACACACACACACACACACACACACACACACACACACACACACACACACACACACAGTATACAGTATATCGGTATATAAAGTATACCTCAGCTGGTCCAGTGAAAACAGGTATGAACCAACCTCTCTCTCTCTCTCTCTCTCTCTCTGTCTCTGTCTCTCTCTCTCTCTCTGTCTCTGTCTCTCTGTCTCTCGCCCTCTGTCTGTCTCTGTCTCTCTCTTTCTCTGTCTCTCTGTCTCTCTGTCTCTCTCTGTCTCTCTCTCTCTGTCTCTCTGTCTCTCTCTCTCTGTCTCTCTCTCTCTCTCTCTGTCTCTCTCTCTCTCTCTCTGTCTCTCTCTCCGCCACGGGCCCGGGTGGTGGTGGGGGTGGAGGAGGAGAGGAAACAGATGTTTCAGAGGGGCTGAACCTCTGGGAGCTCTGGGAGGAGGTGGCTCTGATTAAACACGAGAACAGCGTCATCCGATCCCGTAATTAAACCCTCCATAAAGTGGGAGAGCTGAGAACCTCACAAACCCTCCATTTTGACGGAGCAGAGATGGAGGTGAGTGGTCGCTCTCTGTGTCTCTGAAGGTCTTCAAAGGATTTTTGTGCTGCTGTATGGCAATAAAATATATTACATTTGTCAAATGTAGCACCTTATCTTCATGTAGAATAGTAATTAGCAATGTTTAGCATATTGTATGTTCTTAGACGTTGGTAATGCACTCAGAATGGCACTTCTGCTCTTATCCCAGCTATTATGCAGGCAACCTAGCAATTATGAAACTCATTCTATTAGCCTCACAATTATGAATGCTTGAACAACTATGAACCTGCTCTCTTCTTATCTTCATGTACCACAGCGATATATTGCCGTCTCTCTTTCAACAAATGTACTTATTGTAAATCGATTTGGATAAAAGCGCCAAATGCCTTAAATGTAAATGTTTACGTGTTTATGATTACATTTAATAATTTCTTTCTTTGTGCCACTTAAGGGGGCGGCTTATGTCAAACGGCAGGCTGATGGTCGAATTTGTGTGTCCGCGACATTGGTGTTAAATTGCATTTTAAGAGGAATTACCTAACCTCTCTGGGACGGCTTCCATGTTCCCTAAGACCACCTGGTCGCTGCTGTGTTCACCTGCAGCTCGACACACACACACACACACACACACACACAGTGGTATCCACCATGACGCCAAGAATGTCGGTGTTTAACTTCACACATCACAAGGATTTGTACAGTGTATTCTCACACACACACACACACACACACACACACACACACACACACACACACACACACACACACACACACACACACACACAGCCTTTTCAGATAAATGCTTCCACAGGCATAGTGACACAGATTAAGTCCCCCCACAGGGCTGACATATGGGCCTGCAGCCTGCCAAGGTCCTGCTGTGTGTGTGTGTGTGTGTGTGTGTGTGTGTGAGAGAGCGAGAGCGAGAGAGAGCGAGAGAGAGACTTGAACTGAGATTCCCTCTGTTCTGCCTTTATTTAATCAACCACAGGCTAGCTAAACATACACACACAACCGAACAGACTGTGGGCAACCTCACGGCTGTACATTTATAAAGTTACCACTCCCCAGTGGGGCTCCGCTCGTGTGTGTGTGGACGCCGCGGTCGGCTCCGCCCCCCCCAGGGAGCCCCCTTCGTGTTCAAGATGGAGAGGTGTCACAAGGGAACTAGCATGGGACTCAATTGTCTGCCATGTGCTTAAGAAGAGACTTGTTGAATAGTTTTTCACCGCCCTCGCCACATCAGAACCATCGGAACCAATTTCAATTCCACTCGTCTATATGGAATTGAAAGTAGATACATAGATGCCTCATTGGATATTGAAATGGATAGGCTATTTATCCATTAGGACCAACAAAAAACCCCCAAATGTTTGTTTGTCTCACCAATCACACATGCCCTACATTTGGGGGACTGTATCCGTATTCAGGCTGGACGGCGTTGCCTGCGTTGCCGAGCTACTTTATGGGGCTGCGTGCGTGGCGAGCGGCCGCGTGATTTCCCCAGACACACGGACAAGTTAGGACTCACTCTGTCTCCCTAATAGCGCCGTTGCATCATCCTCACTAGTTTTATGAAAAGCAAAACACGTCCTCCAAGGGCTTTTATTCATTTCCTTCATCTCATTCCACTCTCTCTTAATCTTCCTCCCTTTATCTCTTGCTCTATAGCTCTGTCTCTCTCCCTCACTTTCTTTGTATCTCTCTCTCTCTCTGCATTAAATGGTTTTGTGTAGTAAAGGAAAAGTTCAATCAGAAAGACCCCATTCCCCTTCCATTACAGATCTCTTTCTGCTTCTTTATTCCCATGTGGTCATTGCAGGCCCCGCCCCTTCATCTCTCAACCAATCAAGACCTCATGGGTTAAACAGGAGTACAAATGCGCGCCAACTCCCAGTGCATATATACATGTCAGTCGTGCTCTTCTCTGTCGTTTGCACTGCGACTCGCTGCAGCCCTCCTCCACACCCCTTCACCTCCGGGACTGTAGGCTCCACCCGTCTACAGAGAAAGAGATGGAGGAGTCCTCCAGGGCCAAGGAACTGCATCCATAGTCACCACCACCACCACCACCACCACCACCTCTAGACACCATCTTGGGGAGTTCATCTCCCGGCAGACTTCATGGATCCGTCATTCCCGTGAGGAATAATTTTATGGTGTTCACTTTTCTACTGGTCTCGCCCTGATTGAACTCTTGTTCTGTTCTTGTCTTGTTCTTGTCTCCGGAACATTTTATTATTGCCATTTCATTGTGTGCGTGTCTGTGTATTCCTACACCTACTCCACGACACAACACAGTGTTGGCGGGCAGTGCTGGATGGTCGCCCCCGACAACCACAACAACAATAACAATAACAACAAGAAGCGCCGGTCCCTCTCTGCTTATCTGAGCGCTCCACACACACACACACACACACACACGGCT
Organism: Coryphaenoides rupestris; assembly: GCA_002895965.2. Taxonomy (NCBI): domain Eukaryota; kingdom Metazoa; phylum Chordata; class Actinopteri; order Gadiformes; family Macrouridae; genus Coryphaenoides; species Coryphaenoides rupestris. The sequence goes on along the minus strand of PIJE02002465.1, from coordinate 11,043 downwards.
CCATTGTCTGTCCCATCCTCCCTCCCTCCCCGCCACCGCGGACCTTAACACTGCTGATCTCGCTCTGAAGACACACACACACACACACACACACACACACACACTACACACCACACCACACACCACACACACACACACACACCACACACACACAACGCACACAGAAGAGAGAGAGAGGGAGAGAGAGAGAGAGAGAGAGAGAGAGAGAGAGAGGAGAGGGAGAGAGGAAAGAGAGAGAGAGAGACCGTAGGAGGAGGCGGTTCCAGCTGGTGGGTGGATGCTGGCTCCTGTCTCACCCGCTCTCACACGGTCTGAGACAGATCGTGTTACAGGTGTGACCCAGATACTGGGTTGACAGGGGGATTATTTTGGTGTTGACATGCACACACGCACACATGCACACACGCACACATGCATACGCACACACGCACACATGCATACGCGCACACATGCATACGCGCACGCACACATGCACGGACGCACACGTTCTACGGAGAGCATAAGAGCCTCCAGGAAATTGTCTCTACACTGGAGAGATAAGAGCCTCCAGGAAATTGTCTCTACACTGGACAAGCAAGGAATAGATGAGTTATGCCGTGTACGAGCTTAAGACGCACAGCGGATTATTATTATCGTCTTCACCGCACTAAACCGCACAAATAAAGATCACTAGAAGAGAGAGCGTGGGGGGGGGGGGGGGGGGGGGGTGGTGGAGGTGTTATGTCATGGTACGTCATAGATGTCTGGGTGGCTTCAGCGAGACACACAGAAGTACAGGCAGGTACTTCTGAGTGACAGCAGATTGATTGACAGCAGTCTTTGGCAAGCGGGAGAGGTTGCCAAAGATGGCAGACACACCGCCGTCTGCCTCCTTTTCTTTCTCTGTCTGTCGTTCCCCTTCTCTTTCTGTCCAGACTAGAGAGGGGTTTCAGGAGAGACCACTGTTGCTTTGTCCATCGCCTGGCTGTCCCCTTGCCCATAGTTCTTTATGCATAGGTCCCATGGTGGTCACGTGGGGGTGTCTATCAAGCCTTCGATCCATGCTTACTTCTGGCTTTTTCGTACAACAGAGAGGCGGCAAACGCAGACGCTGCTGTGTTTGTTTTGTATTGATTCGGCACAATAAATGTGAAATGTACGTCGTCGTAGAAAGAAGCAATCTCACATGTTGTGACCAATGGCGAGGAGTGACAGAGCTTTTTGACATTATTGTTATAAAGATGCTACCATGGTACACGTGGGACATTTAAAGTTGCCTTCATATTTCCCTGGCCACTAGGGGGCAGATACATTCACGTTACATTACAGATGTGTAAACAATCTCAGATAGTTATTTGACTTGGTATGCACCATCCACCATTTTCTGAGATAAAACAACAGGAGACCCAGTGATGTTATTGTGAACATTGTGAACAACCTCAATGCTCTCATTGACAACACAAATTCGCCCACGAAACCACAAACTGTCATGGTTTCGGCCATGCCTTTATAGGTGCAATGTACCTTTAACTGTCTGTGTGGGCGTGGTTCCTGGTTCCGGCTCCTCCCCCGGCTCATCAAGCTCACCTGGTCTACCCTGCACACCTGCTATTCATCAACTCGTCTCCACCAGTACTTAAACACCGGCTTTCACCTCTCTCATCGCCAGATCGTTGATTCAACTTCAGTGGTACTCTTCGCTTCAGGCTTCTAGGATATTTGATTCTAGTTTCTAGTTATCCCCGTGTTGATCTCTGTCTTCCTCTGTCAGGATCAATACTCCATCCAGTCGTCAGCCCGCTACTCTCTCCTGCCTGTCTGCCTGCCGGCCTGCCTGTCTACCTGCCTGCTCACCACCCGGCTCGCCTCCCGAGCCGCACCTCCCATCGGGCTCCTCGGCTTCCCCCTGCCTTCGCTCCAGCCGATCCTTATTTTCCCCCCACTACGCTAAATAAACCTGTTATTTCCTGCACTCCGTGTCCGACTCTGCACTTGGGTCCAAAACCTTGAACGATCGTGACAGAACGATCTGGCCACGATGGACCCAGCGAGCCCGGATTCGGAGGCAGCCTCGCTCCGGAGAGCTCTCGCCAGCCAGGGCGAATTCGTGGGCAGCACGACCGAATCCTCCGGAGCTTAGCTGCTGACAACCAGACGATGATGCACCAAATCAACCAACTAACCAACCAGGTAGCCATGCTCACTACGTACCTCATTCCGCCAGTCTCCGCATCCCAGCCAGACCCCTCGGCTCCGTCCCCGGTAACACCAGCTTTCCGGGAGTCCTACGCTCCGGACCCGGAACCCCTTCTCCGGGGAGGGGGAATAAATGCAGAGGGTTCGTGCTCCAGTGTTCCCTTGTGTTCCTCCAGCGACCGCAGACCTTCTCCCACCGATCCAGCAAAGGTTCGATATGTGATCGGCTTGTTGAGAGGCAGGGCCCTGGCGTGGGCCGAGGCCGGTCCACTCCCACCAGTCCCCGGGACGCCCCTCACCTTCGACGATTTTATTTGGAATTAAAGGATGTGTTTGATCACCCCGATCATTGGGGAGACGCATCCAAAACGGTTGGCCAACATCCGCCCAGGGAGCCCGCAGCGTAGCCGATTACTCGGGTGGAGTTTAAGACGTTAGCAGCTGACGCTGGGGTGGGACGACTCGGCGCTATGGGGCATTTTTTTAATGGCCTATACGGAGCAACTGCAGGACGAAATAGCCACTCGAGATGAGCCAGGGGATTTTAAGGCTCTGGCTTCCCTCGCCATCAAGCTGGACAACCGCCTGCGGGGACGGCGCCGGCAAGGAGCGGCTCGTTTTTCTCCGCCGCCCACGGTCCTGGCTCCGTCACCAGGGGTTTTCCTGGGGGAGGAGCCTATGCAAGTGGGAAGAGCCCACCTGTCACAGGCCGAGCGGCTCCGCAGAATGCGGGCAGGTGCGTGTCTCTACTGTGGGGCACCCGACCATACTATAGCCACCTGTCCTATCCGGCCAAAAGACAGGGCTCTCCAGTAACTGTGGGGGTGCTGGTGAGCCAAACGGCCTCGTCCCCATTTCCCCGTATGCAGTTTAAGGCTAATTAGCCTTTTTCAGGCTCTGGTAAACGACGTGCTCCGGGACTTACTAGACCGCTCAGTATTTGTCTACCTAGACGACATTCTCATTTTTTTCCCGGACGGTAGAGGAACACACTCGGCATGTCAGGCAGGTGCTCCAGAGGCTTCTGGAGAACAGACTGTTTGTTAAGGCGGAGAAATGTGAATTTCATGTTGGCTCAGTGGGGTTTTTGGGGTTCATTATTGAGAGAGGGCAGATGAGGGCAGACCCGGGCAAGATACAGGCAGTGGTAGAATGGCCAACGCCATCAACCCGGAAGCAACTGCAACGCTTCCTTGGGTTTGCAAATTTTTACCGCCGTTTCATTCGAGATTACAGCCGTATAGCCATGCCGTTGACCAAACTCACGTCCCCAGCCGTTCCCTACTCCTGGTCTCCCGAGGCAGAGCAAGCATTCACTCTCCTCAAGAATCGCTCTCCTCCTCCGCCCCCATCCTACTGCACCCGGACACTTCACGCCAGTTCACCGTGGAGGTGGATGCCTCCGACACGGGTCGGGGCAATCCTGTCACAGCGTTCCGACACGGACCAGAAGCTCCATCCATGTGCTTTCCTCTCCCGCAGGCTATCCCCGGCCGAACGCAACTACGATGTGGGCAATCGTGAGTTGTTGGCGGTGAAGTTGGCTCTAGAGGAGTGGCGACATTGGTTGGAGGGGACAGAAGTTCCATTTATCGTATGGACAGACCATAAGAACCTCTCATATATATACAGTCGGCTAAGCGCCTCAACTCCCGCCAGGCCCGTTGGGCTCTTTTTTTTAGGCGCTTTAATTTCGCTATTACGTACCGTCCAGGTTCCCGCAACACTAAGCCAGATGCCTCTCTCCCGCATGTACAGCTCCCAGGAACTCCACCAACCTCAGACAAACATCCTCCCGTCCTCCTGCGTGGTGGCTGCTGTTACCTGGGAGATCGAGGCGCTGGTGAGGCAAGCCCAGCAGACCCACCGGACCCAGGTAACGGTCCCCGATTAACCGTGTTTTTGTACCAGATTCTGTTCGTTCCCAGTTCTCCAGTTGGGGGCACGCATCCCGCGTTGCCTGTCACCCAGGGGTGGGCGCACCTTGTCCTTGCTGAGGAGACAGTTTTGGTGGCCATCCATAGAGCCGACGTTCGGGCCTTCCGTAGCGGCCTGCAACGGTCCTGCGCTCGGGGCAAATCCTCACATCGGCCTCCCACGCCGGCCTGCTTCGTCCGCTGCCTGTTCCTGGTCGTCCCTGGTCACACATTTGCGATGGATTTAGTCAACTGGTCTGCCTCCGTCCCAAGGTAACTCTACAATACTCACTATCGTGGATCGTTTTTTCGAAGTCTGCCCATTTTGTTGCTCTGCAAAAACTCCCCACAGCCCAGGAAACAGCCGAACTGCTCACCGTCCACGTCCTACGCCTCCATGGTATCCCCGCAGACATTGTCCTCGGACAGGGGTCCGCAGTTCATTTCCCATGTGTGGAGGTCTTTTTGTCCGGGCGCTTGGGGCTTCGGTGAGTCTTTTTTCAGGTTTCCATCCACAGACCTACATGGGCAGACCGAACGAGCCAACCAGGATCTGGAGTCGGCACTTCGCTGTGTTGCCGCCCGCAATCCCAAGGCCTGGAGCGCTCTGTTACCTTGGGTGGAATACGCCCATAATTTCATTGATCAGGCACCGCCACGGGGTGTCCCCGTTTGAGGCTTCCGTGGGGTACCAACCGCCCCTGTTTCCGGCCCAGGAGGGGGAGATCGCCGTACCCTCGGTCCAGACCCACCTGCGCCGTTGCCGCCGGATCTGGGGGGAGACACGATCCGCGCTCCTCCGCACCGCCGACCGCAACCGGCGTCTGGCCGATCGACGCCGGACACCGGCTCCGGACTACCAACAGGGCATAAGGTATGGCTTCTCCTCTAGGGACATCCCACTCAAGGGAGTCTCCAAGAAACTTTCCCCCCGGTTACTTGGTCCGTTTGAGATCACAAGGGTCATTAACCCTTCTGTGATGAGACTCAGTCTACCCAAGTCAATGAGGATTCACCCTACCTTCCATGTGTCACAGCTCAAACCAGTGTCTGTCAGTCCTCTGTGCCCTCCAGCCGCTCCCCCTCCAAGCCCCCCGGATTATCGACGACCACCCAGCCTACACAGTCCGGGCACTGTTGGACGTGCGCCGTCGAGGCCGGGGATACCAGTACCTCGTTGACTGGGAGGGGTACGGTCCAGAGGAGCGGCTCTGGGTACCCCGTCGCTTCATTTTGGACCCCCGTTTCATCCGGGACTTCCACCGGGCCCATCCTGAGAAGCCGGGTGGGTCGCCTGGAGGCTCCCGTTGAGGGGGGGGTACTGTCATGGTTTCGGCCATGCCTTTATAGGTGCAATGTACCTTTAACTGTCTGTGTGGGCGTGGTTCCGGCTCCTCCCCCAGCTCACCTGGTCTACCCTGCACACCTGCTATTCATCAACTCGTCTCCACCAGTACTTAAACACCGGCTTTCACCTCTCTCATCGCCAGATCGTTGATTCAACTTCAGTGGTACTCTTCGCTTCAGGCTTCTAGGATATTTGATTCTAGTTTCTAGTTATCCCCGTGTTGATCTGTCTCAGGATCAATACTCCATCCAGTCGTCAGCCCGCTACTCTCTCCTGCCTGTCTGCCTGCCGGCCTGCCTGTCTACCTGCCTGCTCACCACCCGGCTCGCCTCCCGAGCCGCACCTCCCATCGGGCTCCTCGGCTTCCCCCTGCCTTCGCTCCAGCCGATCCTGATTTTCCCCCCACTACGCTAAATAAACCTGTTATTTCCTGCACTCCGTGTCCGACTCTGCACTTGGGTCCAAAACCTTGAACGATCGTGACACAAACTTTTCAAGCACTTTTCATTACTATTTGGAGATGCACGATTACAGTATATGATGTGGCGCTAACCAGAGATATTTGCACATATATTATGATTGCACATACATTATTAGGGATGCACCGATACCGATACAAGTATTCGGTATCGGTCCGATACTGTGCTCCAGAGATGGGAGTAAGTCACACATGTGCAAGTCTCAAGCAAGTCTCAAGTCTTAACCTTCGAGCCTCAAGCAAGTCCCGAGTCATTTTTGTGAGAGTCAAGTCAAGTCATAGCTTAGGTCAAGCAAGTCACAAGTCAAGTCATAGAAATATAATAAGCTGGAAGACAACCGTCTTAAAGTGCTGGACTTTTACTTGCAACAAATACTTCAATATGTCTCAAGATACAGTGCATCAAAGAATGAACTTGAACAAGTATGACTTCTATGTCCAATACTCCTTCAAAGAGGCCTCACTCTTTCATGTGAGAAAAAACCTTAAATGTAACTGTTTGTCATGATTAAGCATGTGTGTGTGTGTGAGAGAGAGAGAGACAGAATGTGTTTACAGTGGAGTGTGTGTGCATGTGTGTCAGAGAAACAGAAACAATGTAATTAGGTCTAGTATTTGTGAATATGTGTGTGTGTGTGTGAGAGAGACAAAGACCGAGAGAGAGAGAGTGTGTGTGTGTAGAGGAGAGAGTGCTCTGTGTGTGTGTGTGTGTGTGTGCGCATGTGGGATAGTGGAGTGTGTGTGCATGTGTCAGAGAAATATAGAAAAAATTTACCTAGTTTACCTAATTAGGCCTAGTATTTGTAAGTGTGTGTGTGTGTGTGTATGAGGAGTGCTGTGTGTGTGTGTGTAGAAGAGAGTGCAGTGTGTGTGTGTATGCATGTGAGTGTATAGGAGTGAGGGTGCATGTGTGTCAGAGAGAGAAATAGAAACTGTTGTCAATATTTGTTGGTATTTTTGAATGAGTTTATGTGTGTGTGCATATGTGTTCCCCCACACAGAGCATGTTTCATACTCATGCAACAGAAAAGTAACAGGTAAGTAATACAATCACAAGTAGAAAGCTGCTAGCCTTTTCTGTGTGAACAATGGTGAAAAGCCATTTACAACGCATTGCATTTGCAGAAAATCAAATTTGACAGAACTTTGTCACTCAGCCGTGAGCGATGGGGTCGCATTATAATCCCGCCATGACTGAATACACGCTCAACAGGTGCACTTGATGCAGGGATTGCCAAAACTCTTTGGCAAACTTTCCTCATAACAATGCCGATGAAAAATAACGTATTCAGTGACATTACTTACTTTTCTTTGTGTCGTCTGAAATGGCGGATGACATTTGACGTGGTGCTGGAGGGTGTCCGATATTTTGCACTGCATTGCACACGGCGAATCGTTTTTTGTGTTCAGTCGAAAAGTCTTTGAACCAAAATGTAATAATTTTGGGAACAGCTGTGACAGCAGTAAAACTCGTACTAGCAGCGCCTTCCATCTTCCACACTCCGGCCCACTCTACCGCTACAGTTAGTGATGGGTGCGTCACTTGGTGGAGATTACAGGTTGCCAGGTTCGCCCCCACATGCAACAGGAAACATCCAATCGAAAAAAATATATATTTTTGATAATTCACATATTAACCAAGACAGCAATGACTTGTCGAGTCATTTCATGCAAGTCTAAGTCAAGTCTCAAGTCATGGATAGCAAGTCAAAGTCAAGTCAAGTCTTTTATCACTGTTGATCAAGCAAGTCACAAGTCCTCAATCTGGCGACTTAAGTCTGACTCGAGTCAAGTCACTAGACTCGAGACCAATTAACGGAGCACCCCCCCCCCCCATCAGAACCGCGAATTAACGGAGCCCCCCCTCATCAGAACCGCGAATTAACAGAGCACCCCCTCCCCCATCAGAACCGCGAATTAACGGACCCCCCTCCCATCAGAACCGCGAAATTAACAGAGCACCCCCCCCCCATCAGAACGCGAATTAACGGAGCCCCTCCCCCCCATCAGAACCCCAATTAACAGAGCCCCCCCCCCCCCCATCAGAACGGCGAATTAACGGAGCACCCCCCATCATCAGAAACGCGAATTAACGGAGCACCCCCCCCCCCTTCAGACAAAAAATAACATGTAATGGTTTTATTAAGTACTCGTATCGGTATTCGGTATCGGCAAGTACCCAAATGTAAGTACTTGTACTTGTACTCGGTCTGAAAAAAAGTGGTATCGGTGCATCCCTAGTTGTGATTATATCTGCAGACGATGTAAATACATTCTTATTCCCAGTGCTTGGCTGCACCACTCTGGGAAATGGTGTGTTTATAATCAGTAACATAAACGTCATACGATTGATTGAGAATCAGTTTTAAGTGTAAATCGACTGTAAAAATTGGCTTAAGTGTCGGGAAACTAAAGATTTATTTTATCATTCCGGGAGTGTTCCACTGTGGTCCCAGCCAATAGAATCGTGTAGGGAAGGGACTTGGTGAGGTTTATTATTGCTGGATGTAATGTATTTGGGGGATTTTTTCATTATAAATGCGTCATTAGATTTGTTCGAGGAATTTTCATGTTATGTTTATATATGCAGTGTTGTTGTATTTATATATGTTCTGTAGTCTCTGTCGTCATAGATTCCCCAGTACTTGGTAGCACCCAAGAGTACAAAGTATATAAAGCTGCTCTTCTGTGGTTGGTTGGGCTCTTGACTGTCATGCTTCATGCTGTTTATGATGTACATACAGTAGTTGTAAATAAATACCCACATTTGGGGTTTCTATCATCTCTTGCCTCTGCCTCCTAATTCATGGCCTCCACCGCTCACAAGTCATATAGCTTTAATACTTCCTAAAATACTCAAATGTATTCAAAATTAGATGCCAGAGGGGCAATTAAATATTTGTGTTTGGTGTATTTAGTAATGGGGGTGAACCCCACTCCCAATCAACGTTTACCATGGTTAAAATAGCAAGTAAAAGACAAAATTACATGAATAATTGAACAGCGGACATCATGTTTTATTGATATATGGACCTCTAAACTATAAATGTAACACTTGACTTGACAGACGATTCAGTTAAATTGTTTTGTGGAGGAGGCTCAAATGCTGCTCTAAATCGAGACTGGAGTCGGTAAAGCAAATATGAGAAAAATGCTCACAAAAACACATTTTTGCTCCAAATAACTGCTTTATATAAACGGGTCTGAATATCAATGACAGGCTTTTTGTTTGCCACTTGGGTAGAGCACCTACAGGGCGCGGCGTGGAGAGTTTTGTAGTTTTCAATTGGAGAAAAATGTTGGCACCCTTGGTTAGAGATGGTCTTACATTTGAAAATCGGTAAGAGGGTGGGAGGTCGTGCTTGACCCCCCTCGGTGGCACTGCCTCTGCCAGCTACTCTGCAAGTCTGTGAATTGAATGACGGGCCCCTGCACACATTTGGGAAAATGCTCCTAGCTGGGGTCACGGTGGCTGGGGTCAGCGGTGTGTGTGTGTGTGGGCAGTGAATACCTTTTTTATTTTTTTGACTGCTTGCAGTTGTAACCTGTTATATTTATACTGGTTTTTTTTATTCAGAATGGAATAACTGTGATTTCTCACAATCAACTGATTTCTTCCCGAGGAAGTGGGCCTTTACTGCCATCTATAGGCTGGTTTGGGAACACAATCCTGCACCTCGAGGTCCTTTTTATTAATTGTTCTTTTTCATAGAAGATGGATATGGCTGATCCATATTATGATGGCTGTAAATGGGTAAACCATGGGTAAACTCAAGTCAGTTAATAATTCATGATCAATCCATGATCATGCAGAATCAAACATGGCCAAGGTTATATAATCGAAGAAATATCTATTATACATCACTCCCCATTGCCCGACGTGTCATTTGTTTTGTCAGAGTCTTACAAAAACAGAGTTATTGTGTCACTATTCTCTCAAGCAACACTTTACTGCATCACTGCCGTGTGTGTCTGGAGTGTGGAGACTGTGAATCGATATGCACGGCGGAAAAACAAACAAGCACAAGCACACGCGTACAGCTCGCTGGGGGAGTTTAATGGCTTTCTGATGTTTGATGCTCAAACACAGCTGCACTTGGTGGTGAAATTAATTTAAGGCACATGTTTACAACTCTCGTCGTACAAAAAGGGGATCTCAGAACATGAGAGCCAAACCTGGTGAGTTTAGGGGGGCCGCTACAATCCTCGACACATTTGTGTGAAGAATTATTACAGCAGTTTACGTTTGTTTTTATATTCAAATTAGTACTCACCGCACTTTAACTTTGGTGAACACAACCCTTAATAATCTAAATATAAAATTCATAAAGAAGCCACACAATACAGATCATGTAGACCTATTGCATCATTTCACAACCGAACAATTCCTCACAAGTAATTTCAATACAAAAATATTGCCCTGGGCAACCAAGTCTGAAAATAAATGTCATGAATTTAACAAAATGAATATGAGGATAAATGCATAAAAACAATTGAACACAACAAGGACCTCAAGTATGACTATGTTAAATATAAAACTACATTGATTGTGCAGTGTTCAGTCAGACGATAGCATGAAGTCGGACGTTGAGATTGGTCATCCATTTTGAGAGGCTAACGCTGGCTAGCCTACAGCAATGTAATCAACCTCCGATGTGAAACCCTGCAGTCCAAGCGCATTGTACATCACTGCTGAATACAATGGACCAGCCGGTCTTTGGAGAAACACACGCACACACACACACACACAGACGAACACGCTTTCTACATATGCTGGGCATCCATGGTGTCCAGATACTTGGCGTCGATTAATCGTGGAAGAAGACTGGTCCTGAAATTACACAGACAGACAGACAGACAGACAGGTGGTTTAACAGAATGGCAGTCAAGCACAAGCCAATCGTGTCTTGTAGAGTACAGGGGCTTCTGCTGGGTTCCTCCTCCAGCAGCGAGGGTGCCAGGTTGGTGAGGAAACCGCTTTATTGCAGGCTTGGAAATGAATGGTTTGATGCAGGCAGAGCAGGTGATGGATGCTGAGTTTTGTTTTTTTTACCTGGCAAATGGTCAAATTGATCTGCCACTGGCTGGCTAGACCGGTGGCAGGTGGCAGGTGTGAATATTACACT
>PIJE02002464.1:40864-68238 GCA_002895965.2 Coryphaenoides rupestris | reverse complement strand
GGGTTGTAGAACCTTATCCAGAATCTGCATGTGGGAGTGATCTACTTCCCAGAGAACTCGGTCCTGGGCAGCGTCTCCAGGGGGATCCGCGGTCAGTGACTCGCTCAACAATCCTCCGAGTCGGAACATGGTGGCGACGCTGCGCAACCGCCCGACGTAAACTACATTAGTTAAACATTCCAGGTCAGTTTGTGGCCCTGGTGTAATGTATAGGCCCGGCTAACACGGCTCCAACCGCCATGACGGGCTGAGGAGAGGCTCCCATTGTATTTAGCATTCTTCGTGTTGTTGTGCTTTTCAGATTCCATCGTTCCGGGAAGATTGGTAGAAAGCAGACACACTGACGCGAGTGAATTATAAAACGCCCAACGTCACTCTAGCTAAATGAACTCATCGTAACTGCGAGGTAATGTTTTTGACTTATTCAGACGCAGTGTCGCAATTAAAGAAACACTCAGAAGACTTGACAAGAGACTAATCCCAGCTTAATCCTAAACCTAACCATACTCGCCCTACCTTAAGCCGCTAACCCAACCCTAACACGAACACTACCCAACCTTAAGCCCCAACCCTAACCCCTAAGCCTAACTCTAACCTCTTACCCTGGTAAAGGGTTTACCGAGGACACTGGTACTGGTTACAAGGCTGTCAGTGGAACAAGACCATTAGTCAGACCATACACCCAGCCCGAGGCTTCCGCAAGAGACTGGGTAACCGACTTCAACTAAGAGACTGGTACCGGACCTTCACTAAGAGACTGGTACCGACATTCACTAAGAGACTGGTAACCACTTCCACTAAGAGGCCTGGTACGCAACCATCATAAGAGACGGATACCACCATCATTAAGGAGACTGGGTGCACCATCACTAAGCAGACTGGTACTACCATCACTAAGAGACTGCTGACCACCTGCACTAGAGACTGTACACCTTCACTAAGAGACTGGTAGGCACCATCACTGGTACCACCATCACTATAGAGAATGGTACCTACCTTCACTAACGAGACTGATACCACTTCACTAAGAGACTGATACCGACCATCACTAAGAGACTGGTACCACCTTCACTAAGGAGACTGGCGTACCTGACGGCTTCAAATAAGAGGATGGTACCACCATCACTAAGAGACTGTCTACCATCACTAAGAGACCGTGGTACCACCATCACTGAAGGAAACTGGTATCCACCTTCATAATGAGCTGGTACCACCATCACTAAGAGACGGTACCGACCTTCACTAAGAGACTGGTACCAGCCATCAACTAAGAGACTGTACCGACCTTCAACTAAGAGATGATACCGACCATCAGACTAAGAGACTGGTACCACCATCACTAAGGAGACTGGTACACGTGGTTTGGTCACTAAGAGGCTGGTACACTTCACTAAGAGAGCTGTTTACCGCACCTTCACTAAGAGACTGGTACGCACTTCACTAAGAGAAATGGTACCACCATACTAAGAGACTGGTAGCCACCTTACTAAGAAACTGGTAGCCACCTCATAAGAGACTGTAAACCACCTTCACTAAGAGACTGGTACCACCTTCACTAAGAGACTGGTACACCTTGACTAAGAGACTGGGTACGCACCATCACTAAGAGACTGATACCACCAGCACGAAGAGAGAGAAAACATGAAGAGAAAGAAGAAAGAGACCAGTAAGAGAGAGAAGAAGCAAAAGAAAGATAGAAGATACAAGAAAATTGTTAAGAAAAAGAGAACAGAAGAAGCTGGGGTGTTCTTGTGTTGTCTGGTTGGTTGTGGATTGGTGTGCGTTTTCGGTGGTCTCTCGTCTTCGTGTGTCGCTGTGTTGTGAGCCGACCAATCACTAAGAGAAGGAAAGAGAAGTATACGAGAGAATAAGAAACGCGTCCGGCTTGAGAAACGATGACAGATCTGGTACCACCATCACTAAGAGACTGATCCCACCTTCACTAAGAGAGCGGTACCTCCATCACTAAGAAGACTGGTACCACCATCACTAAGAGGACCTGGTACAACCATCACCTAAGAGACTGGATCCACCATCACTAAGAAGATGTGGTACCTACATCACTAAGAGGACTGAACGCACCATCACTAAGAGACTGGTACCGACCGATCACCTAAGAGACTGGACCACTCTTCATAAGAGACTGGTACCAGCTTCACTGAAGAGATGGTAACCACATCACTAAAGAGACTGGTACCTCCTTCGTACAGTCACTAAAGACTGGCGCGTACCTCACGTAGAGACTGTCGGGGGCTTCACTAAGAACAGCTATGTATGATAGTTTTATATTACTGTATAATATGTATATATTATATATTATACTGTTATATATATCAATATATATTACTGTATGATATATCATCGATTATATGTTTATTACTGTATAATATCATAGTTATATATTATACGGTAAGTATATATATGTATAGCTGTATATATATGTATATTTATATATCTGTATATATATTCATATTATATATTATACTGTATATATATCATTTAATGTTATACTGTATTATATCAGTATTAATATATTATACTGTATAGTATTTACTGTTAAGCTGTAAGTATATATATTATATATATATTATCTGTATGATATATCATATTATATGTTAACTGTATTATATATCATAATTAATAACTGCTTAAATACGTTGTTTTATATATATCATATTATATATTATAACTGTATATATATTATAATGTTATACTGTTATATATATATTATATTATATTTATACTGTAATATATCATATATATGTTATACTGTATAAAATATCACTGTTATAGTGTTATGGCTGTATATATAGCATATTATGATGTTATCTGTATAATATATCATATTATATGGTTATACTGTATTTAATTCATGAATGATATGTTATAGTCTGTATATATATTGATGAGTTATATAGTTACTGTATATATATATCATATTAAGTGTTTAGCTCGTATAGTATATTATTTATATGTTAGTATCTGTATATGTAGTGTATTTGATTGTTATACTTGTATATATATCATATTTTTATGATATTATATGCTGTATATATATATGTTATAATATATACTGTATATTAGTTTCGAATTATATGTTATGTGCTGGTAAATATATATATTGTGTATACTGTAGTATATATTTATATTATATGATTATACCTTGATATTTTGAATATTATAGTATATTAGTGAGCTGTATATATGTTATATTAGTATATTTTATACTGTACTTAGTATGAGTATCGATATGTATATGTGTAACTGTAATATTATTATGATTTATATGCGTATATATGATTATATTATGGTTATATGTTTATCTGTATAGTGTATCCGATGGGCATTAATATTATTCTGTATTATTTATATTAATATTAAGCTGTAATTATGAATATCATATTATATATTATATCTGTAGTATAGTACTATATGTTACTGTATATATATATTATGAATTATATATTAACTGTATATATTCATATTATAGTTTATACTGTGATATATATATCATATATATTGTTATACTGTATATATTAGTTATATTATATGTTATACTGTATATTATCATATGGATTATGTTATACGTAGTATAATCATTGATGAATATGTTATACTGTATATATACGATATTATTATTATGAACTGTTATAGTAATCAGTTTATATGTAATATCTGTTATAATATCATATGATATGTTATACTGTTATTTTTAATATTAAGCTGAATATAAATATCAGTAATTATATGTTATACTGTAATATATATCATATTATATATTAACTGATATATATTTATTATATTTATACGTTATATATATTGATTATATGTTATACCTGTATATATATTATTATACTACACGATGGTTCTATTTAACACAATGGTTCTATTTAACACAATGGTTCTGTTTAACACGATGGTTCTACACGATGGTTCTACACGATGGTTCTATTTAACACAATGGTTCTATTTAACACAATGGTTCTGTTTAACACGATGGTTCTACACGATGGTTCTACACGATGGTTCTATTTAACACGATGGTTCTACACGATGGTTCTATTTAACACGATGGTTCTACACGATGGTTCTATTTAACACAATGGTTCTATTTAACACGATGGTTCTATTTAACACGATGGTTCTATTTAACACAATGGTTCTATTTAACACGATGGTTCTACACGATGGTTCTACACGATGGTTCTATTTAACACGATGGTTTTATTTAACACGATGGTTCTATTTAACACGATGGTTCTATTTAACACGATGGTTTTATTTAACACGATGGTTCTATTTAACACGATGGTTCTATTTAACACGATGGTTCTATTTAACACGATGGTTTTATTTAACACGATGGTTCTATTTAACACGATGGTTCTACACGATGGTTCTATTTAACACGATGGTTCTATTTAACACGATGGTTTTATTTAACACGATGGTTCTATTTAACACGATGGTTCTATTTAACACGATGGTTTTATTTAACACGATGGTTTTATTTAACACGATGGTTCTATTTAACACGATGGTTCTATTTAACACGATGGTTTTATTTAACACGATGGTTCTATTTAACACGATGGTTCTATTTAACACGATGGTTTTATTTAACACGATGGTTCTATTTAACACGATGGTTCTATTTAACACGATGGTTCTATTTAACACGATGGTTTTATTTAACACGATGGTTCTATTTAACACGATGGTTCTATTTAACACGATGGTTCTATTTAACACGATGGTTCTATTTAACACGATGGTTCTATTTAACACGATGGTTCTATTTAACACGATGGTTCTATTTAACACGATGGTTCTATTTAACACGATGGTTCTATTTAACACGATGGTTCTATTTAACACGATGGTTTTATTTAACACGATGGTTCTATTTAACACGATGGTTCTATTTAACACGATGGTTTTATTTAACACGATGGTTCTACACGATGGTTCTATTTAACACGATGGTTTTATTTAACACGATGGTTCTATTTAACACGATGGTTCTATTTAACACGATGGTTCTATTTAACACGATGGTTCTATTTAACACGATGGTTCTATTTAACACGATGGTTCTATTTAACACGATGGTTCTATTTAACACGATGGTTCTATTTAACACGATGGTTCTATTTAACACGATGGTTTTATTTAACACGATGGTTCTATTTAACACGATGGTTCTATTTAACACGATGGTTCTATTTAACACGATGGTTTTATTTAACACGATGGTTCTATTTAACACGATGGTTCTATTTAACACGATGGTTCTATTTAACACGATGGTTCTATTTAACACGATGGTTCTATTTAACACGATGGTTCTATTTAACACGATGGTTCTATTTAACACGATGGTTCTATTTAACACGATGGTTCTATTTAACACGATGGTTCTATTTAACACAATGGTTTTATTTAACACGATGGTTCTATTTAACACGATGGTTTTATTTAACACGATGGTTCTACACGATGGTTCTATTTAACACGATGGTTTTATTTAACACGATGGTTCTACACGATGGTTCTATTTAACACGATGGTTTTATTTAACACGATGGTTCTATTAACAAACGAGGGGACCAGAGAGAAGGCCGGGGGTGAGGGAGACTATGAGGTAAGAGGGTGCTGTCGGCTGCGTGCGCGCGGCGCGCGGCGGCGCTGCGGTGCGGTCGCCGCGGCGCGGCTCGGCTGCGGCTCGGCTGCGGCGTGCGCTGCGGCGCTCCGTCGAGGCGGCAGGGGCCGGAGAGTAGGAGAGGCAGAGTGCGGCCAACCTGACGAAGCGCGCCACCTCCAGGCGGAGGCGGGGGCACAGGAGCGCGTGGGGCGCGCCAGGGGCAGAGGGCAGCGGGCAGGCGCTCGGTCCGCCGCCGCCGGTGGGGGAGAGAGAGAACCCGCAGAACTCGCACCGAAGCACCACCAGGAGTAGGGACTACAGCGACTAGCCTCCTGGCTAATTCTGGCATATTTACAGTATGTTTATTAATATGCACTGTCCCAGACAAATAAACGAAGAGAAAGAAGAAGAAGAAGAGAAGAAGAAGAGAAGAAGAAGAAGAAGAAGAGAAGAGAAGAAGAAGAAGAAGAAGAAGAGAAAGAAAAGAAAAGAAAAGAAGAAGAAAAAAAGAAAAAAAAGAAGAAGAAGAAAGATGTGCGGGAGACGGGAAAACAATCGGCAAATCGTAGTACGAGGGGGGAAGAGGGACGGCGCTGGGCTAGAGGCCGGGCAGAACATGAGATGGTCAGCAGGGACCGCGGTTAAATAGAACCATCGTGTTAAATAGAACCATCGTGTTAAATAGAACCATCGTGTAGAACCATCGTGTTAAATAGAACCATCGTGTTAAACAGAACCATCGTGTTAAATAGAACCATTGTGTTAAATAGAACCATCGTGTAGAACCATCGTGTAGAACCATCGTGTTAAACAGAACCATTGTGTTAAATAGAACCATGGTTGTAGAACCTTATCTCAGATCCTGCATGTGGGAGTGATTCTACTTCCTCAGAGACTCGGTCCTGGGCAGCGTCTCCAGGGTGGACCCGCGGTCGTGACTCGCCAACAATCCGTCCGAGTCGAACATGGTGGCGACGCTGCCAACCGCCCGACTGTAAACTACAATTAGTGAACATTCCAGGTCAGTTTGTGGCCCTGTGTGTATGTATAGCCCGGCTACAGGCTCCAACCGGCCATACGGCTGAGGAGAGGCTCCATGTATTTAGCATTCTTGGTGTTGTTGGTGGCTTTCAGATTCCATCGTTCCCGGAGATTGCGTAGAAAGCAGACACACCGACGCGATGAATATAAACAGCCCAACGTCAACTCTAGAAATGAACTCATCGTAACTGGCAGGAATGTTTGACTTAATTACAACGCAGTGTCGCAATTAAAGAAACACTCAGAAGACTTGACAAGAGACTAATCCCAGCTAATCCTAACCCTAACCATACCCTAACCCTTAACCCTAACCCTAACCCTAACACGAACACTAACCCCAACCCTTAACCCCAACCCTAACCCCTAAGCCTAACTCTTAACCTCTTACCCTGGTAAGAGGTTACCAGGACACTGGTACTGGTCTACAAGGCTGTCAGTGGAACAAACATTAGTCAGACCATACACCCCAGCCCGAGAGCTCCGCAAGAGACTGGTACCACCTTCACTAAGAGACTGGTACCACCTTCACTAAGAGACTGGTACCACCTTCACTAAGAGACTGGTACCACCTTCACTAAGAGACTGGTACCACCATCACTAAGAGACTGGTACCACCATCACTAAGAGACTGGTACCACCATCACTAAGAGACTGGTACCACCATCACTAAGAGACTGGTACCACCTTCACTAAGAGACTGGTACCACCTTCACTAAGAGACTGGTACCACCATCACTAAGAGACTGGTACCACCATCACTAAGAGACAGATGTAGAAAATGTAAATGTTTGAATGAGGTTTGTAGCTGAAAGTAGGAATAAGTTGAATATGTTATTGAAAGGCTGATGCTAGACTGAATTGCTGGCTTGAATGTGGAGCTGAAGGACTATGAAGAATTGGAAATCTGAATCACTTGTTTTGAATATTTTCTCAAAGTATGAATGGGAATGTATGAAAGATGTAGAAAATGTAAATGTTTGAATGAGGTTTGTAGCTGAAAGTAGGAATGAGTTGAATATGTTATTGAAAGGCTGATGCTAGACTGAATTGCTGGCTTGAATGTGGAGCTGAAGGACTATGAAGAATTGTACATCTGAATCACTTGCTTTGAATTTTTTCTCAAAGTATGAATGTGGAGCTGAAGGACTATGAAGAATTGTACATCTGAATCACTTGTTTTGAATCCGATTACAGTACAGCTTTGGCACACTTGGGGTGAGACATGGTTACATTTAGAAAAGGATTGGAAGAGAAAATATTTTGGGCCAAAAGTCCAAATATTGTAATGGTCCCCCCTTATCACTTTTTTTGGGACAATTTCTGTCATTATTCCTAGTAAACGTTATCCGATGGGTTCCAAACTTACAGTACAGCGTCGGCACACTCGGGGTGAGACGTGGTTACGTTTGAAAAAGGATTGGAAGAGAAATATTTTGGGCCAAAAGTCCAAATATTGTAAGGGTCGGCCCTTATCGCTTTTTTTGGGACAATTTCTGTCAAGCACACCCCCCCACCCCCCCCCCCCCCCCCCCCCCCCCAGTCCCCTTAGAAAAATCGCTCAGGGAGCTGGGATCTCACCCACCACCCCTTCACCCCCGCCCCACAGCGCCGCCACCCCCTCTCCGGCCGGCGCGGTCACCCCGCCCCCTCACACTCTCACGGACCACACCCGCCTCGCCAACGCGCAAAGCACTCCTCGCCCGCCAACAACCCGGCTCTCCCACCCCCACCCCCTAACCCCCTCCCTCCCACATCATGGAAATTAAAAGCCTCAACCTCCTCCCCAACTCCTCACGGCCAACGTTCTCCCCTCCGACACCCACCACTGGCGCCCCCCCCCCCTCTCCCCGTCGTGAGTGTCACACAGCCACTCTGTTTCAAGCAGAATTGAACGTTCTACAACATTCTGGAGCTCCCCCCAGAAGGGGTGTGGCTATGGCGGTGACGCCATAGCCACGCCAACACAGACGCCATTTTGACACCATTTTGATTGGCTAAATGGCGCCAGCTACAAACCTCATCCAAAAGTAAGGAAACAGTCCAAATAATGCTGCCACTAATGTAGTGTCCAAGTGTGTGGGCTTCAAATGAACTCTTACTATTAAATGCTTACCCATTACAACCCTTACAATATTTGGACTTTTGGCCCAAAATATTTTCTCTTCCAAGCCTTTTCCAAACGTAACCACGTCTCACCCCAAGTGTGCCGACGCTGTACTGTAAGTTTGGAACCCATCGGATAACGTTTACTAGGAATAATGACAGAAATTGTCCCAAAAAAAGCGATAAGGGCCGACCCTTACAATATTTGGACTTTTGGCCCAAAATATTTTCTCTTCCAATCCTTTTCCAAACGTAACCACGTCTCACCCCAAGTGTGCCGACGCTGTACTGTAAGTTTGGAACCCATCGGATAACGTTTACTAGGAATAATGACAGAAATTGTCCCAAAAAAAGCGATAAGGGCCGACCCTTACAATATTTGGACTTTTGGCCCAAAATATTTTCTCTTCCAATCCTTTTCCAAACGTAACCACGTCTCACCCCAAGTGTGCCAAAGCTGGACTGTACAGATTCAAAACAAGTGATTCAGATGTACAATTCCTCATAGTCCTTCAGCTCCACATTCATACTTTGAGAAAAAATTCAAAGCAAGTGATTCAGATGTACAATTCTTCATAGTCCTTCAGCTCCACATTCAAGCCAGCAATTCAGTCTAGCGTCAGCCTTTCAATAACATATTCAACTCATTCCTACTTTCAGCTACAAACCTCATTCAAACATTTACATTTTCTACATCTTTCATACATTCCCATTCATACTTTGAGAAAATATTCAAAACAAGTGATTCAGATTTCCAATTCTTCATAGTCCTTCAGCTCCACATTCAAGCCAGCAATTCAGTCTAGCATCAGCCTTTCAATAACATATTCAACTTATTCCTACTTTCAGCTACAAACCTCATTCAAACATTTACATTTTCTACATCTTTCATACATTCCCATTCATACTTTTTTAAATATTCAAAGCAGGTGATTCAGATTTCCAATTCTTCATAGTCCTTCAGCTCCAACTTCAAGACAGCAATTCAGTCTAGCGTCAGCCTTTCAGAATACAGCATTCACACCGCAATTTCTTCAGAAATTGCCTTTTCTAGTTTGTGATTACTATACTTTTTTATTACACAATACATGTATTTTTACACAATACATCCAGAATGCAGCAGCACGCCTCGTGTTCAACCTACCTAAATTCTCCCATGTAACCCCTCTCTTCCGCGCCCTCCACTGGCTCCCGGTAATCGTTCATGTTCGATTCAGGAAAACCGCCCCTACCTACCTCCAAACGTTAGTCCGACCCTACGCCCCAGCCTGAGCACTCAGGACGGCCGAGTCGCTCGCCAGCTTCCGCAAGAGACTCAAGACCCACCTGTTCAGAGTTCACCTGGACTCTACATAACCCCCCTCCTTAACAAGAGACTCAAGACCCACCTGTTCAGAGTTCACCTGGACTCTACATAACCCCCCTCCTTAACAAGAGACTCAAGACCCACCTGTTCAGAGTTCACCTGGACTCTACATAACCCCCCTCCTTAACAAGAGACTCAAGACCCACCTGTTCAGAGTTCACCTGGACTCTACATAACCCCCCCCGAGCACTAACCTGCGTGTTTATATGTCTTAACATTTATTAATGGCACTTAGCATTGTTGTTCGTTCTCAGATGTTGTATCATGCTTAGAATTGCACGCCTGCCCAGCTACTTATGCAGGCAACTTAGCAATTATGAAACTCGTTCTATTCGTCTCGTAAATAGGAATGCTGGAAAACAGCTCTATTCTTATCTTCAGGTACCACAGTGATATATTGCTGCCTCTCCTTCAACAAATGTACTCTTTGTAAGTCACTTTGGATAAAAGCGTCTGCCAAATGCCCTAAATGTAAATGTAAATGTACAATAAACCGTTTGCATGCCCTGCACAGTATCCTCAACTTTGTTTGTTGTTATGCAGTGTCTAATGAATGCTCTGTAGTGTTTATATACGTTATGTTGACTGGCTGTGTGTATGATCTGAAAGCATTGTTTGATTTTGCCAGAAGAGTCCGAGGTTTTGTGAATGTAGTTTGAATTTTGTGTTTAAAGTTTTGAGAAAATGGGTGATGGTTTCAAAATATGTGTCTGAGCAATTAAACTGTAACTACTCAGTTCCTGGGTTTAATCATCGTCACCTGCCTGGCTGTCTTGCATTTGGGTCCTCACCTCACCACAACCGTGACATAATAACCCTGTCGTGAGGTCAAGGAAAAATGAGAATTCATAAGGACTTCGGAAAAGACTGCACTTACACAGATCATTACGTGACGCTGGATGTTATCGACGTGGGTCTGTTGTGGTGACACTACAATCATCTGAAGATGGACTACAAAAAGCACATCTTAGATTAGAAATATATTCATTATCAAGGTTGGAATTGACAAAAATGCAATATAGGCGACCAGTGACAGAAGTGAAACTAAATGCTTACATTGAGAATGGTTGCTCACACCTCCATCCTCCTGTCCTCTCATACATGAATCCCAATTAGAGTTATTGTTTATATGATGATCAGTTGTGTTATTGTTTGTGCATGATTGGTTGTTTTATTGATTACATAATGATCGGTTGTTTCTGTGAACAGCCGAATGGTGCGTCACATAAATGTTCCAGCTGCAAGGAACATTTCCTTTCACAAAGGAAGGTCCAGTCTACCCTATGCTAGGAGGTATGAAAGGAGGCATTGAAGCACCTTTCCTTAGTGTTAAGATAATACGAACGGCCCTATTCAAACACAGCTTCAGAGTCGTAGCCATGAGCAATGTCCTTTAAGGTGTGCCTTCGTGCGTTAGTGTTTTTGACAAACATGTATTAAAATCAACATGGCCGAAACAAAGACATTTCAACATGTGTGCATTTTTACTATCAAAGTCTGTGTTAACGGCAGAGCGATAATATTAATTCTGTGGAGTAATGCCATTCTTTTGCTAGTCAATCCAGATTTTGTCTTCTGAAGAAATATATCGTCAGAGCAACCCCTGTGCGGTGATGATTTGACACCTTCTTGCGTATTTTTGGATTTGACCGCTATCAACAGATACTGTTTAATTCGACTCCTTATGTCATTTAAGTGCTTCAGTTCTGCCCGTACACTGATGAGGGCGAGGGGAGGGGTATTTAAAAGGTCTTTTGACAACAGCAACCATGCCTGAACCTTGCTGTTCTTGTCTGAATGATTAATTTGCCATAGTCGTTGTCATGTCGCCTATAATCCTTAAAATGCTGCATATATGAAATTGGCTTGTAACTCCAGTATATTCACCTCCTGCTCCCCTCCTTCTGAACATAAAGGGACAATCTGAAGAGATTATGGAATATTCCACCAATTCCACGCCCAATACTGTGCACGGCTGACCTCATATCCCAGAGCGATGTGCTCACGTTCTCTCCTATTCCTCAGTGCTGGATTTGATCCTTCAACAATGATGAAACCACGTGTCCCTCAAGCATTTCTACCTGCAGGAAGAACATTTAATTATGTCCCCGTTCTGATCCATCAACACGACTCAAATCTGATTTATACCGCTGGATAATCTGCCTTAATCCTTAAGGTATAGATGTGGATGGTACATTCATAACAGCTAAAGATTTCAAAAACGTTCTCCAACCTAATGGTCTGTAAGATACGTATCAGGTCATCTTTTTTGGAGAGATGCACACCCCTAGTATGTACTGATTATATGTATAAGGTCATCCTCAATTTCGCCAATCACATTACAGACACACTAAAAACCTCTTTCCCCAGCAAATAAAGCAACCAAAGACTAAAATCGTTTATACTCATTCACTGATTGGAGATGTTCCCAGAGACGGTCCGCGCTCATATCATCACTGCACTCTTTATGATTGTTTCGTGACCACTTTTACCTGGGGCGCCATTATCTGATGCGCTATTGTTATTCAAATAAAATAGGCCGGCTCTCGAAGCACTTAAAGAAGGCCATCCCTTGCCTGTGTTTATCCCCTCTCTGCCCTTTATCTTAGTGCCTCCGTACACTTTATTGCGCTGCGGTGTCCTTCATGCTAATTCATTGTTAATCGTCCCAGAATGTTGTGAGACGCACGGTGAGCTGTGAGTTATGTGTGTAAGGTGCCTTAGCAATGCAGCGCTCTGTCAGTGTGGTTGCTATTAACAACCAAACACGTACACCAAGGGCAAACACATCCAATACATCCAAACCAAATACCATAGTGGAGTGTGTGTGTGTGTGTGTGTGTGTGTTTGGTGTCTGGTTTATGCAGCCTCACCTGCACACTAGTTTAACACACAGGTTAAACTAGCCACCAGCCACACACACACACACACACTCCACAACTGTATTTGTTGCTTTTACTTGAAACAAACTGAGGCGATAAAAGTAGCATCAGACAAGAGCACTTATCTGTCACAATGGATCATTTTTATCTCGTCGTCTGAAGTGCCTCAATCACAGAAAGCGTGGATTGTACCTGACCCGCTTCTGTCAAATATTGGCCACCTTTTTCTTTTCGTTTCCCTGTCCCGTTCCGTCAGACAACGGCTGCGGGAAATGAGTCTCATCTTGGCAGTCTGTGATGGAAAAATCCCTTTTTTGCTGTTTTATCCTTTTCCAAGTTGATTCAAGATTAAATTCAAGATTCAAGAAGTTTATTTGTCACACACACATAGGATATGCAGTGAAACGGAAAGTGCCGATGCTCAGCAAAAGAATACTAAAGTTAACTTGAATTGGAGGGATCAGAGTCAGAATATTTACAATATTTACGGTAAAATAGACCAGCAGGAATGAGAAATAAGACCAGCAGGAATAAGAAAGATATTAAATCAATATTTCCACCGTCGATGTTGTATAATTTCTTCTTTGACTTATTTTTGTGTCATGGCGTGAGCTGAAACTGCGTTGGCTTGCAGCTGCAGGTCATAAACATAAGCCAGGGCACAGACCCTTTCTTTACCCTTCCTGCCCCCCATCACCCTGTCCTCCAGAATGGTTTCACTGCCCCACTGATGTAATTTTGTTTCTCTTGGAGTAAGGACAGACCCTCCCTGTGGGTGGGTGGCACTGTGTTAAAAGGCTCTGTTACACTATGCTGGGAGCTCACTCTACTGGGGAGGAGACGTGCATGCATTCATTAAATATGTGTCAGGACGAGTCGCTCGGCAGCTTCCACAAGAGACTCAAGACCCACCTGTTCACAGTTCACCTGGACTCTACACAGCCCTCCTCCTTAACAAGAGACTCAAGACCCACCTGTTCAGAGTTCACCTGGACTCTACATAACCCCCCTCCTTAACAAGAGACTCAAGACCCACCTGTTCAGAGTTCACCTGGACTCTACATAACCCCCCTCCTTAACAAGAGACTCAAGACCCACCTGTTCAGAGTTCACCTGGACTCTACATAACCCCCTCCTTAACAAGAGACTCAAGACCCACCTGTTCAGAGTTCACCTGGACTCTACATAACCCTCCTCCTTAACAAGAGACTCAAGACCCACCTGTTCAGAGTTCACCTGGACTCTACATAACCCCCCTCCTTAACAAGAGACTCAAGACCCACCTGTTCAGAGTTCACCTGGACTCTACATAACCCCCCCCCCCGGCCTTCCTCTGCGAATCCACAGCAATAACTTGAGTGTTTGTTCGTCTTGGCATTATTAATAGTACTCAGCATTGTTTATCATGTTGTATGTCCTTAACATGCTCAGAATTGCACGTCTGCTCTTATCCCAGCTATGATGCAGGCAACCTAGCAATTATGAAACTCGTTCTATTCGTCTCGTAAATATGAATGCTCGAAAACAGCTCTATTCTTATCTTCAGGTACCACAGTGATATATTGCTGCCTCTCCTTCAACAGAGGTACTCTTTGTAAGTCGCTTTGAATAAAAGCGTCTGCCAAATGCCCTAAATGTAAATGTAAATGTAAATGCTCTTGGATCCTGCGACTATTGTGTGCTTCTTGCATTTAGAAGTCTCATCTGTCCTCGACGCAATATCCAATCCAAGGAATTATCACAACAGTTGGCTGCAACGCCTCGTCTCCACACGGCCCGCCTTCAGGCTGCTGTTATGAAGACACTTAGACAACACACACACGCACGCACACACACACACACACACACACACACACACGGTGTGTCTCCTACATGCAACATTGATCCCCCCTCCATCCAGGGGGAGAAACTGGAGCTTTCAGCCTGCTTACACACACACATACACACACACACACACACAAACACACATACGCAATAGCGCACACACACACATACACGCAAAGACACACACGCACACACAAACACATGCAATAGTGCACGCACACACACACACAGGTGTTTTCACAGATTGTGGCTGGCTGTTCATCAACATAGCCTATGATGGGTTTACTTTACTCTTGTCAGCGTTAGAATGCATGCGCGTGTATGTGTGTGTGTGTGTGTGTGTGTGTGTGTGTGTGGTGTGTGTGTGTGTGTGTGTGTGTGTGTGTGTGTGGCATAGAGCCACCATGCCATAATTGACTACTCACACTCCCCCCCCACTACAGTGTTTCTGTATTTGGGGAACAGCCTTCGTCGTTGTGATGCCTCAGACTTTGATTTGAGTCTTCCGCTGTCAACACCCTGACCCCATACAATAAAACCACACTCTGCTCAGAAAACAGGAACTAGTTGTTAAAAAAGTGTGCACAGCAACACCCTCCACACATACCTGCTGCAGGCCGCAGCCATCGGACCACGTGGTAGAAATATGGAAGGTAAGCCCCCCCAAGTGTTTTCATTGTTTATGTTCTGCTGCACCCGCCGCGGGGGCCAACTGGCTGCACTGGCCCTAAATGGCTAACTGGGGCCTGGCTAACTGGCAAACTGGTGAACCGGTGTTCCACACGGCGCTAACTAAACGCCCCAAACGTAACGCAAGCAGAACATCGGCGTATTTCAAGCGAAAGCCCATCGACTCTCCACCAGCTACTGTCTCCTCCAGGCTGAGGAGGGGGTGGGGGGGGGGGGGGTCGACTCCAGTCCCAATCCCTCGGAAGGTTTGGATGGTGATGACACTCTCTCTGTCTTCAGCGAGTGACCGAGAAACTTCTATTTTTTTTCAAATCGTGTTTTTCTTCGGGGTGCGGCACGAGAGGTGGAATGGAACGGAGGTTCAAGTCCAGGGCGCCCACCCATCACTGCACTCCAAGGTGGGCGGGGCCCGGCGCGAGCCATATGTGTAAGCCCGCCATATTTGCTGTCTCATGTTGTGATGCTACGCGGCATGTTCAGTTCTCATTTAGTTAGAGATCTGAAGTACACACACACACACAATCAGGTTATGCATAACTGTCGTTATTCTATATGTATTTAGAGTCAGTGAATCCCTAATGGTTTATTAACATTTACAAAAGGCTAGAAAGAGTGAGGGTGAGAGAGAGAGAGAGACTAGGATGAACCAGAGAGAGAGAGGAGGAGATCTTTTGCAACATAAATACATAATATCACATATTTCCATTGAGTGCTCTGAACGACAGAGATACCTTCTTCACTATCTTGAACACATCACTGCAAAAAGCAACCTGTCAGCGTTCACTACACACCTAAACGGATTTCACAGCAGATCAGATGCAAGACCCGACGCTGGCTGCACAACGGGCCGCTCGTTTGATGGCTGTTAGCTCTTCCCAGGTCGTCTTTGAGGTGCTCTGAGCTGATTGCGGTCTCCACCCAGGTTGGCAGCGCCTGGGCCCCAGCGCTCTGCAGGATATAAAAGCCGGAGCTTCCAATGCGTTGGGGGGGGGGGTCACTCTTCAGCGCTAGCGCCTGCAGCCTATTAGCTTTGTTGAGCCGCAACACCTCAACCCCCCCTGACATTATCTACACATTTCCACATGAGCACCACTGACTCCTCCTGTCTTCCTGACAAGCACACCTCGCAAGACAGGTTGCGGTCACCTTACAGTTTATCTTCTTTATTTTGCTAAATAATTCTAATTTCAAGGAATTTTCCTGGGGTGTCTTTTCTCATTTTTGTCATGGCCTCAGGGTTATGGGTTATGACAAATGGGGGCTCGTCCACTCCAACTCCAAACCAGTTGAGGGTTCATTATCTTAGTGCACTTGCGCTATGAAGTGGCTAAAAGTATTAGGAGGCTTCAGAGACGTTCACAAATGTTTGACGGTTGTTTAAAAAGTCAGAGCTTTATTGGGTGGTTGTGTGGGTTGAAATAGGGGTTATGACAGCTGGGGTGACCGCATGTCCAACAGAGCTTGCTCCAGTTACCAGAGAACATTGGGACATCGGGACCAACTTTTGAGCAGCAAAAACAGTTTCTCTTCATGCAAATGGAGCATGAGAATTTTAAATACAAGTTGGGGGCAAAAAAAAAAGCTAATTGAAGCGGAGAGAATTGGCCAGACAAACAGAAAAAGCAAAGTTAGATTTGGCAAGTGTTCCGGTGAGGATCAGGGCGGGCAAGTGCCTCGGTCTGGTGCGCGTCCCTTCAACATAAATCACTTGCAGTCGGTGCCACGGTTTAATGGGAGGGACCCAGATGCCTTCTTCTGTGCTATTTGAACGTGTTGCCAAGGCTCAACACTGGCCTGATGCAGGACTGCGCTCTCTCAAGTGCCAGTGCACGCTCACGGGAAAAGCCCCGAAAGCGTCTTCATCCATCTCATCGAAAAAGACAGCTCTAAGTTAGGCAAAAATAAGCGTCCGCCTCGCATAAGGCCTGTGAGCTTGTGCCAGTGGCGCGCACCAGCGTTTCAGGTCTTAGGAGAGGAGAAATGGCCACCCCCATATGTTGAATTGGCTCAGAAAGTAACAAACCATTTGAAGCACTGGTTAACTGCGTTGGATATGACCCCTCGTGATTACGTGTGTGATTTAGTTGCGGTGTTGAGGGCAGTTTAGGAACTCGCTTCCCGGGGGGGATTTGCGGCGCACATTAATGAGAAGGTCACCACCACCACGGCTGCTGATGGTGCCGTCTCAGCAGATCAGCAGATGACTATGTGCTGCTTCATTAGCGCGGTGTTGGAGAGCACAGCGGGTGAGGCCATGACTGTGTGCATGCAGAGAGTGTAACTCTGGCACTGCGTCAAGTGACCAGGGTCGTCCATGGAAAGCTTGCTCAAGTTTAAGCTTGACCGTGAATCAAGAGGCCATTTTAAGCGGCAACTAGTGTCGTGAAAAAGAAAAGGCATTGGAAGGCTGATTATCCAGCGTTACAGACTTAAAAATAGGGAGTGTATAAGATTGAACCTGCTGCGGCTGCGGTGCCTGTCAGTACTGGCTGTGTCTGGCTGGAGGTGCTCACCTCTATTTGTTGTGAGCTGGTTGTCTCGGCTGCACGTTAGCTTATTTCAGCATTTCAGAGATGGTTTTGCATGGGGCCATTATTGTAGCGGAACTGTTTACAATTGTAAATGGAGAGTTGTGTTACTGTAGCTCAATCTGTGTGCCTAATCAGATGTATAAAATGTAGATCTGTAAATGTGTACACAAATCTGTAAATGTGTCCATATTAATGGCTGAAAAGTCTTACAAAGGTATTTGGATCCAAGAGCCGGAAATGACATGTCATCGGTACAACTCAGGCGGGCCTCTCAATTGGCTGAATTTTTACAGGTGACTTTTGCGACACTTTTACTGCGGCAGAGATCTGCAAACGTGCGCAGAGACTTGCAAATGTGTGTGAAGATGCATCCGTGTGCCCCAGTAGCTATGGAGCCTACATACCACCAGTCCGCACCGGCGGTAATACTTACGTGCGACACTGCTGGGCAGGGTTGTGTCTACAGGTGTGCCAACGCAAGGCAACAAAGGAATATTGGCGGGAACATTTCGAGGTTCAATTATGACTCCTACGGTGTGTCCGTAACTGCGGGCAAGAGAATGTACGGTGTTGGGAATAAGTGAAAACAGAGTGGTCAACTGCGTACGACGTTGAATAATGGATTTATGTAAGCGCGCGCCAAAAGATGAAGACGTGGGGCTTCCTGGCTGTTGGCCGCTGGCTAGCAGCTGTCAGCAGGAAGCCGATCATTCAAGCAGCGCTGCAGACGCACAAAGCACCGACAAATAAACTATTTTCCACGTTTTTTGCCGTTTATTCTACGTATTTCTAAACAATTGACTTTCAGGAATTGTAAGCATGGCAACAGAATTGGAATCAAAGTTGAATCTTATCTAATAATTGAATCAGAATCACGTGGTTTGCCGAGGAGGGTTAGGGTTACACACAAGGAATTTGACCTGGTTCTTTGCCCTCAGTGCACAACACAAGAAACAGAAATGAATATCACGTTTGTGTTTGCGTATAAGTTTGTGCCCCGGTCAACAAAAAGAAAAAAAGATTCTAGCTCTGGAGAAACCGGAGATGTCAACACATAGTTTCTCCTCCGTGTTCACTAGGAACTAGCACTGGAGACAATTACAATCCAACACTAGCTTGCTAGATGCTTCAGCGCCGACGTCACTCATTGACAAAGTTACAACGCCGCTCTTCATCGCCAGATTACCCTCACACAGATCGGAAAACACATTTACAGATTTCTGTACGCATTCACAAATCTGTCCGCATTTAGAGATTTTACATTAACAAACTGCATTATGCACACACGGATTGAGATACACTGACACAACCCTCCACTCCCTTTTATAAATAGTTCTGTTGCAGTAAGTTAGTTAGTGTCTATAGTAGGAAGTGAGGGGAAAGTCCCCAATAGGATTCAGAGTGCTATGGGGTCCTATGACTCGTACATAGCCGTCACTGTGTTGCCTACCCCTGTCGGTCGAGACCAGGTGACCAGGTGACCGTATCCTCAGGCGTGGGATGGGGTCAATCTTTTAGCCTCTTCCCGTTCACAAAATGGGGTGGGGGGGGTGGGGGTAGCAGTAGCGGCCACCGTTGCCGCTACTGCTCAATTTATTTAGGGGGTCAATTTATTTAGCCGACAGGTTAGCTGGTAGCTGGTTTTCAGGTTGATATTCCTCCGTTGCCTTTAGTTACACTCTGTCCGTTCATCACTGCTTCTGATTGAGAGCTCCAGGAGGTTACCAGAGGTTACTTGAGCCCTGTGTGCTCACACACGGAACGGGCAGATCACTCTGACCTTCCACCATCGATGTGTCACTTAATACTAAACTGCTCCAGGAGCAGCAGAATGATCCCTCCCCGAAAATACATATTTGACCACCATGAGTGTGCTGCAGAGGTAAACTGGGCGGCTAGCGCCTACTTTGTGCAAAATTGGGTCGTTCGGGAAATGGGTTTCTCTGGGTAGTGACTTTGTGGGAGATACTATTGTCCAGTCTGAGGTGTTGCTGGTGAAATGTCATCCCCTTTGTCCTAAAAGTGGCCCATGATGAAAGTAGACACTTTCACTTCGTCAGAAGAACTTACCTTGTCATTCTAAGATATTTGGCCGTTCATAAAAAATTTAGATAAAATGGCCTCCAATATAAAACACCTGTCATGTGCTACGGCAGTGGTGACGATGATATTTTGCGGCAAGGCTGTGTAGCGTCTGTCCAGGCCAAGGGTATGGACATTGCTGAGTATCCACAGCCTGCAACAACAAATTAACTTTAGCAGGTTTTGGGTTTAGTAGGGTACTCTAGGAGTTTCTGCACAAACTTTTCCACCACTGTGTCTCCTCTGACGAAAGTGGTGTACATGATTTGAATATGTCCTCATTTCTCTTTTACCTCCAGAGTCATTTAAGACAATCAATAGATGAGCTTGTAGCTCCCACCTTTCTACAGACTGACCGAGGAGGTGATCCAGGGTCTGAAAACAATGTGTGGCAGTCTACAAACGAAAGAACTGAACATTCTCGTGTCCAATTTGGAACATAATTGCATTGGCCTCGCAAAATTATTCAAGCTTCTCTTGTTCTTTTTTTTTTACCTTTTAGTGAAGCAATTTAGAAAAGTAATTATGGAGAGTACGCACGGTCGTGTACGCACAAGCACAATGACATAAACACATGTTATGTTTCACTCTCTCTACACACACACATGCACGCACATACATACACGCACACACACACTGGTCAATAGAGGGCGCTAGGGTGCCCTCCCTGGTGGAAATATATTTTTTTTATTTTCTAAAAAAGTGAAAAGTGGAGGTGAATATTTATATTGACGACACCAAAACAACTTCATATAGCAGAAGATACAAACTCTTGTACTACACTTGCCAGTGTAGCTTTAACAGTAAAGTAAAAGTTTACTAACACTTGTGCTTGAGCTTACCAGAAGTCTTAAATGTCGGCGAATAATAATAATAATTAATTATTTTTGTTTAAATCAATAAAAAAAAAATTAACTCAATGTTTGAAATAGAGAGGCTGACAAAAGAGGAAATTCTGAAATGATTCCGGTCCCCACACAATTTTCAGACACAGTTCATGAACAAGTCCTGTAACTAAGGTGCTCACACGCACATACACGCACACACACACACACACACACACACACACACACACACACACACACACACACACACACACAACGTGCCAAGTAGTGTGCAGCCACACAGAGGACCTAAAACTCACAACTTGTGCTTTTGATCAACGGTATTGTATTATTTTCGGGGGCTTTAATGATGGGAGCAACAGATGAATAGATCCGGGGCAATTTGTCTTATTTTGATGACGAAAAAAATATAAATCTGGATATTGTTGCCTGAAGGCTGCAGGGAGAAGTTGTTGCCGTTTGGCCGCCGTTTCAATAGTTTGCCCGACTTCTCTGGAGTTGGCCTGACCTCTCTGCAGATTCCATCTATCTAGCTCTTTTATCCAAGGCGCTCTACAGTACTGCCTCACAGTCACCCATTCAGACACACATTCATGCACCGACCGTGGTGTGAACCATGCAAGGCATACCGTGACTACCCAGCATGGTTGTAAAAGGAACTTACAAGAGTTACTCCATGGTCATGACTATAACGGTAAGCTCTTGCTTCACAACCTTTTGATTTTAAGTGCAAAACGGTTCACCACAATTTTTCACTGTAGAATCATATTCTATAGTGTCAGGGTCGGTGGTTCTTCGCCTCCACGTCACGCATTCAAACTGTTGAATGCACACCTACCTGTTGATTATCCCGTACACACATGCATACGTACAAAATTAAGAAACTACAAAACCCATAGTTAGCAGGGCAAGCAGGACAAGGGTTGCTGCCCAGCTGAACCAGATTTCCCAAGGAGATTGAAAAGGGGGGGAAGGGGACAGAGTTTTAGTGATGTTACCAGTAAGACAGCATGCAAGAAGTTTTGAGTTTTTTGTTTTGTTAGCTGCCTGTCTGCCTGGCTGAGTTATGCTGACCTGTTACGAGAAGACCGAATAGACAAAACTGAAGTTGAAAAACAATACCTCCCGTCTTCATTTTCTGCACTCACGCCTCAAAAGCTCCAAGATACCAGCTCCCGACCTCTCAAGACATCGCAGTACATAAATCATACATGCAAACACATTAAAAAAGTGTATCAGTTCGCACTGCAGCATGCCTCCATGACTGCAGCCCACTAAAAGCAAACTACTACTACTGGCTGTACCTGACAGAATGCTGCCCTGCTCATGAGCCACAGACACATGGAACCTGGTTGGGCCTCAGCCAGGCACCACCCAGCAGTCGGACAGAGTGAAGCCCTCCTCCACGAGACCCTGGCAATGAGGATCTGCCAGGGAGCCGGTCGGAGGACCAGTAGTCTGTCGCCTTCTCGTCTCCTGCTGTGACCCCGCGCTGATGTGCCAAGGACACATCACGCCACTCTTCATTCATTTATTCACGGGAATAATTGCTTGAAAAACAAATATATAATATTGTATTTGCGACCGGTTCCAGCATGTAGCCATCAAGTTTAATTGACGCCCCCAGAGAGGGCGAAAAGGTGAGAAGTTTGGGTCGTGAGAAGTAACTTGACGTGTGTACAGGTTAAGTATACTTATTGAAATGTTGTGAGAGGAGGGAGATCATTCGTCGTCATCATTTCCCAGACGGGGAAACGCAAACTATTCAACAAAATAGTTTTCAAACATTCGTTGAAAACACACTATGGACATCATGACATGTTTAATGTCTGCCACGCTACGCTACCCATAGAAGACTGCACAATGCTGCAGGAAAGTCTTATCGAATTAGTGTATGGAATCAAATAATGTATGGGATCACGCAGTGCGATGCAGATTTATGCCCACTTTTCCTCCTTCGCTATAACTCTCTGTCTCTGTCTAACTGAGTAATAACCAAGGGAATTGAGTGAGGTTCAAGGGGTGTCTGTCACAGTGTATAGATTGGATCATTCAGGTCAGGACTTATCCTAATCCAAAGCACACCCATCCTTCCCCCCCCCAGTCCGTCTTTGCGATAGATGACAGCTTTTCCGCCCGGAATTATCTCTGTGACTGACGGTTTAAGCTATCTCTTCTCCGGCATCTCGGCCCTGATTGACTTGAGGAATCCATTGGCCGTGTCAATCACCGGTGTGTGAATGCCACACTTCTCGGAGATGGCGGAGATACATAGGGAGAGGGGAGGGGGGTAGAGAGGGATTTTGGTTGAATTTCCAATTCTTGCTCTTTTCT
Source organism: Coryphaenoides rupestris (assembly GCA_002895965.2). NCBI lineage: Eukaryota > Metazoa > Chordata > Actinopteri > Gadiformes > Macrouridae > Coryphaenoides > Coryphaenoides rupestris. The sequence goes on along the minus strand of PIJE02002464.1, from coordinate 44,896 downwards.
GCTCTCCAATCATAACTACTGCAGCATCAAGTTGTGTTTTCATCCAAGATCCCATTGCGGTTATGATTGTGCGCAACACAACATCTTCTGACCAGAGAATAGACTTCAGTTTCATCAAAACTCTGTTTGGCAAAGAGTTATGATTTTGGGTTTGGGCAAAACACACCAGGTTGCCTACATCTCCACGGAGTCCTGTCTGTCCAAACTCTTTCCCCAAAGATCTCTACTTACTTTGATTGATTTTGCGACCAATTACGCATTCCAGCTGCCAAATTGCTTACCGACTTCATTGAAACCGACGCAACTTGGGATTCCTTGTGTACGCTTACAACCGACCGGCACGTGCTGCCCCCTTTCAAACGCTTTTTACACGACTTACACTTGATTTCCTCTAAACCGACAAATGGTAAACCTGTCATGAAAATTAAAAAAATCTGTAAATTGGGTTTCAATTACTTGGAGAACATCCCGCCCCCGTGGCCTTGACAGATGAGCGGGGAAATTACCGGCCGCCTTGTCTGGTAAGTGGGCGGCGGGTGCTCAGAATGCACGGGAGCTCGGTACGGCCGGCGAGTCAAAGAAAAAGGGGGTCAACCACGGTTCACCCCCCCCCCCCCTTCTGATTTATGGGCTCACCTTCTGAAGGACTGGGGGGGGAGGGGAGGCAGAGAGGAGTAATTGCTTCTCCATATCTTTAGCTCTAAATTAAGAGGGCGGAGGGGGCGGGGAAGACACAGTACGACTGATGTACTGTTTCTGGGGAGACTGAAGCTATAGGTGTGTGTGTGTCGGTGTGTGTGTGTGTTGTAGTCGTGTGACGGCTTTCCATGCTGTTACATAAACTCGTGACACACACACACACACACACACACACTCATACTCATATTCGCCACACGTTTCCATATCTATTTTCTCGTCCGCGTACAAACAGCGTACTCCCTCTCTCCCAGGCTCCACGCTGAATTCAATTTCAGCCACTGGGTCAAAAAGCGGAGCCCACGGGTTCACGGAGCGGGATGGGGTTCGCGCGCGGCTCCACGACAGATCTAATATGTTGCTATCCACCGGCGCGAGGGTGCGTAGGGTGCACGGGTACGGGAGACGAGGGGAATATGACGGCATTAGGAATAAAGCAGAACGGCGGCGACACCGAGGTGGAATTGTTTCCACGCCACGGAGCTAGCGTAGTGCTCTGTGTTTAGCTCCAGCTCCTTGCTAGTCCGGAGCTAGTCTGCAGCTCGTCTGCGTCTAGTGTGCGGCTGGTCTGCGGCTGGTCTGCGGCTAGTCTGCAGCTAATCAACAGCTCTTGGGACTTGAAACGTGTTCACGGCAAAACTGAGTCATCTGAATTAAATGGAAATAAAAAATTAGCAAAATGAACACTGTGTTCAAAACGATCTCCATAATAAAAAATAAATAAATAAATAATAATAATAAAGACAATCATTACAAAGGACGTCATTTATGGTTCAATCTTCATTGGGATTATTTCGGTTCACAGGTTTAGTGAGGCAGCAGTGACGCATCTCTTAACCACTGATGCTGTTAATGAAGGGCTGACGAGTCCGGGAGCCTCTGTTGTGAGGTCACCTCTTTGCATCTGAGGACAGCGGCACAAAGTGTTCCAGACGTTTCCGGGAGAAAACATGATGGGTGGGGGTGGGGGGGGGTGAGATAAACATGCACTGAAATAACACACACTGCAACCTAATGTTGAGACACAGAGCCTTCCAATCCAATCAGCTGCAAAGCATGACAAAATCTCTCTCTCTCTATCTCTGTATCTCTCTCTCTCTCCCTCTCATTGTTCCATAAATGCAGGAACCTGTGCACAACAAAATCTCTCTCTCTCTCCCTCTGTATCTCTCGCTCTCCCTTTCATTGTTCCATAACTGCAGGAACCCGTGCAAAATCTCTCCATCTCTGTATCAATCTCTCTCTTTCTCCCCCCCTCTCCCTCTCTCCCTCTCTCTCTGTATCGCTCTCTTTCTCCCCCCCCCCTCTCTCTCTCTCTCCCTTTCTCTCGCACACAAAGTTCCCACTCTGCATGTTAATACTGTGATGATGATGATGATGATGGGGATGATGGTGATGAGTATCCACCCACTCATCGTGACCAAATTGAGTGTCCGCCTAATCAGACATTATCTCGTCGATTACCTTGACCCAACCCATACGTGATCGAGTCATTATGAGGAAACACGAACACACACACAGACACACACACACACCTCCAGGGAGGTTTGTGCCGTCTCTCCGTGAGGCTGGCGCAGCGACTTCCCAATCATTATTAATCACGCCGTGGACGGGAATACGCCACCAAACGCACCCCCTCATCAATTATTCACTTGAACCCTGTGAATAAACAAGTGCCACTGCCGATCCGCCAGGTGGCACGCGGACCTGCTGCCCTTGCATTCGCTTTAATGAATTAACAAGCCGGAGATGCCACCCCCGTTGTGTTTGCGACAAAAATCATGTATAATTGAGGTGCGAGTGATTCAATATATGGAGAGAGTCGCTCAAGCCGCTCCTGGCGACGATCGGCCCTCTGCGTCGAGTGTGTGTGGAGCAACGATCATCTTTTATTTCGCTTTAATTTCGATTCTCCGATCTGCACATCCACACCCCCCCCCCCCCGTGCCCCCAGCTCATCGACTATTAAAAGACTCCTTTGAAACGCTTGCCAGTGATGTTTTCAGGGCAACCAGTGCTCCCCCCTCGCCTGGGAAAAATAGAACCAGATTCTGGCCCTCTGAACTAGAGGGCCAGGGGACCAGTCCCTCGGTTGTTAGAATAGTTATAGGCAAGGCAAAGCAAGTGTTTCCATACAACAACACACACAGGCAAAAGAAATGTCCCTAAGCAATGATAAATTACAAAAAAATTATAGAAACGCATCCTTTTCTCATTATGACCGTTTTAATTATGTTATTGTTAGTCCAAGGTCTGTCAAGGATAAGGGTGTTCTTAGGGAGGGGGGAGGGAGGGGGGAGGGAGGGCAGTTTGTATTTGCTATTTCATCTGTAAAAAAGTGATAAAAGCAATAAAAATCGTTGTTAAAAAAAAAAAGAAACGCATCCTTGGTAGCCTTCTGTCCTGTCACCCATAATCCTCCACATACAACCCTCTGGACTCTCAGACCATGTGGGATGTCCGACGAAAACAAACAGCACACACATAAAATGACGTTCAATTAAAATATATGATTTTAAAAAGGATGAAGTCACTAGACTTTGTGGAGTTTTTGTCGTCAATGATCATTTGTCGAATTGATTGTTTTTTTTATTATGTTATAATAAATGATTTGTGGGCCAGATGCCAGTGATCCGCGGGCCGGCAGCTGAGTCGGCCTCGGCTAGCATTGATAACGGAGCTCAATCACTGAAACACAAGCTTGGTAATCCCATGAGACACATGACATTTTGTCTGATGAAATGATCACATCTGTAGCTTGACAAAATGCTGACAAGATGCATAGATCATTTTTTTTGTCGGGGAGAGGTCAACATTTGTAAAGTTTCATGGGTCTGGTCTCACTTTCCCTTAAAGTTACTATGAGAGTCTTATGAAAAATATGACATAATATAAAGTACATGATATATTGATGCGCTTTCTTCCATACTCCACTTCTGTTTCTGACGGCCTTTCTTTCACCCCGACTCTTAAGAAGCTTTCACAAGGTTTATTTTTACTTTCGACTGCTGCAATGCACTGAGGTATATATTTCAGATAACGTTGCCAGAGGCACATCTAATGAGAGTGAAGCTCCATATTTCTTAAAGTTTGACGATTAAAATGTACAGCTTTCTAATAATTTGAACCTACCGACTACACTATTGATAACGTCAGCAGCAACCCCAGCTAATAGGAGGTGGTTGTTCATTCAGGATTATAATTAGCACGGTTGTCCGCTCAACTGATGGAGAATGTACTTCCAAATCGACCGCTATAGAGCCATTTATATCATGGGCAGCAGTGGCTCAGGAGGTAAGAGCGGTTGTCTGGTAAGGGAAAGGTTGACAGTTTGAT
>PIJE02002464.1:10864-38364 GCA_002895965.2 Coryphaenoides rupestris | reverse complement strand
GCGCAGGCGCCAAGGCAGAGCGGTGCTGACGCGGCAGACATCACGAGTTCCCGCACCGGGTCCCCATCCCCAATCAGCTCACCGGCTCCGGATCGGCAATCACAGCCCGCACTACAAAAGCCTGGCCGGCGCTCCACTCGGCGCCAGATCGTCCCCTAAAGCTACAGGTGGTAACGAATGCGTCAGAGACACCATCCTGTAGCAGTTGATCTAGCAGACTAACGTTACGCCTTGTTGCCTGTGTGTGCCTCAACCGGGATCTCTATCCCTCACCTTTTTTTTGTCTCACCCCTCCAGCGTTCCAGACCACCCCGCTGAGCTGAAGCCAAACCGCGGAGTCCTGCCCGGATCCCCGAACTCTGTGTGGCTTCGTGTGTGACACATTTTTTGTTGTGAATTAAAACCTCCTTTTTTGACTTACCACTACGCCTCATCTATTGCTGTGCGCCTGGGTCTCACCTCCACACCACCGCCTAACACAAAGCAGGCGAAGAAGGGCTCGGTCAACAGACCCAGCCTTCAGTCAGACAGCAGCGGCAGCGACGTGGACTCTGATGAGGCGAGTGTTGCCAGGTTGTACTGCTAGCCAAGAAGAGCTAGCGTATTCAGCAGAGAAAATGAAACGGTTCCTGCAGATCACCAAGAACACAAGGGGTGTGAACGTGGGAGACCATTTTACTGATTAAGCTAGATTCATCGTTTCAGCCTCTCTGCACATGAGGCAGAGAGAAGAGACTGGTCTCACTGACAAGGAGGTCTACAGACTCAGAAAAAAAAAAGTAAAACTTAAAAGGCAGCTAGATGGAGGTGATCCGGGTTGTGAAGGTGGTCCTAGCATCCTAAGCTGGTTTTATTGATCTGTTTGCAGCTTTATTCACTATTTTCCCTAATGGAACATTTTAAAGTGGGCACTTTAAATGTGAACGGGACAAGGGAGGCCAAGAAATGGGCCATGATATACGAAGTTTTGAAGATCAAACAGATAGATGTGCTCTTCCTACAAGAGACAGACAGCGACAATTTGAACTCCACTGACTAGAGCAGAGAATGGGAAGGGCAGGTCCTCCTCAGCCATGGTAGCACCTCTAGTGGTGGGGTAGGGATCTTGTTCGCCAAGAGTTTCTGTCCCATCACTCTTGAGGTGGTGGAAGGAAGGCTCATGCTCGTAAGAGCTAGTCTTAACATGGTGTTCATTAACACCTATGCACCAGTGAGAGGGGTGGACCGAAAAGTGTTTTTAGATTAAGTATGTTCTACTCTTAACAAGTGTGCGTCTGAAGATTTTTTATTCTTGGGGGGGATTTTAACTGCACCCAAGATGATCACTTGGATAGGAATCACCTGGAGCCTCATCCAGCCTCCCAGAGAGCTCTTAAACAGCTGGTGGAGACCCACAGCCTAGTGGATGTGTGGAAAAGGACTCAGAGAGGACAGGCAGTATACTTGGTCACACGTAAGTTCCTTATTTTTACTGTTTTAAACATAATTTTTAACACTTTTAACGGGTGTAAGATGATACCAGTTGGTTTTACGGATCATGCCTTGGTTTTATGTAATGTGTTGGTTAGGGACGTCCATCCCAGAAGTGCATATTGGCACTTTAACAGCTCATTTCTGCATGACAAGAATTTTAAAGAGGCTTTTATTATTTTATGGTCAATTTAAAAAATGGAGAAACAGGCTTTTAATTCACTGAGGCAGTGGTGGGACTGCAGTAAAGTGGAGGTAAAGTAGTGGTGTCAGCACACTCTCAATGTCACAAGGGACATCACTAGATCAATGAAGGACCTCAAGAGTGGGATAGTGGAGCTTTAGGCTTTGGCTGACTCCACAGGAAATCGAGAGCATATTGAAACCCTCAAAGCAAAAAAAGTAGCTCTTAAGGACCTGCTAGGCACAAAGGCACAGGGTGCTCTGGTGAGGTCCCGCTTCCAGAGCATCAAAGAGATGGATGCCCCGACCAGCTTCTTCTTCGGCCTGGAGAAGAAGCAAAATCATAGCAGGTCAATCCACTCGCTGCTTTCTGATACTGGTCAGGAGCTGACAGAACCAGGTCAGATTAGGAAGTGGGCGGTGGAATTCTATTCTGCACTCTACAGCAGTGAGTATGAAGATCATGATATGTATCAATTGTTTACCGATAAACTCCCTCAAGTAGCTGCTGAATCTAATGCCCACTTAGGAGCACCTTTAACCCTGCAAGAGCTCCACTCTGCTCTATTGAGCATGCAGGGCAGGAAGGCACCGGGCACTGATGGGCTCACTGTGGAAGGTGGTCGAGGAAGACCTGTTGGCGGTTCTAAATGAAAGACTGGCTGTGGGGAAGTTGCCGCTCTCATGTAGGAGGGCGGTGATTACTCTGCTACCGAAAAAAACTTAACCTGCAGGAGATTAGGAACGGGCGCCCTGTGTCCCTCCTGTGCACGGATTACAAAATCCTGTCCAAGGCTCTAGCCAACAGACCCTTTTGATCGCGTTGAACACCAATACCTTTGGAGGGTAATGGAGAGTTTTGGGTTCAACACTGAACTTATAGCTATGATCAAAGTGTTGTACCAAAACATTGAGAGTGTGCTGAAGTTCAATGGCGGGCTGTGTGCTCCTTTTAAAGTACACCATGGTGTGAGGCAGGGCTGTGGCTGCTCAGGGATGCTCTACGCAATCTCCCTAGAGCCTTTGTTACATAGAATAAGGAGTCACATTAGGGGCCTTCTTCTGCCTGGTCTTAACACACCTGTTGTTTTAGCTGCTTATGCAGATGATGTAATTGTCATGACAAGAGACCAAAATGACATTGATAACCTGAAGACCGTTATGGATGATTTTAATACTGTGTCTGCTGCTAAAGAGTGGAAAGAGTGAGGCGTTAGCAGTGGGTAGGTGGGGAGGTGGCCTCCCGCGTCTTCCACAACAGTTTGGTTGGAAGAGGGATGGCTTCAAGTACCTGGGGATCTACATTGGATCAGACCACATGGCAAAAAAGAACTGGGAGAACGTAGAGGAAAAGTTAGAGGGGAGGCTGGTAAAGTGGAAATGGCTACTACCTCAGCTGTCCTATAGGGGCAGAGTACTGATCCTGAACAACTTGGTGGCCTCTGGCCTTTGGCATAGGCTGGCGTGTGTGGAGTCCCCTCCTGGGCTACTGCAAAAATTCAAGCCAAGATGATTGACTTCTTCTGGGACCGTCTTCACTGGGTCCCACAGAGCGTTCTGTTCTTGCCAAGAGAGGGGGGGGGGGCAGGGCCTAGTCCACCTAGCGAGCAGAGCAGCCACCTTCCGGTTGGAGTTTGTACAGAGGTACCTCGCAGGGCCTCCAGATTTAGTGTGGAAGGATGTCACCAGCTGTGTCCTCGCCCTAGCTAATGGACTAGGCCGAGACAATACACTGTTTTTAATGAACCCACGGTTTTTAAAGTTGACCACATTGCCTCCTTTTTACCAAGGACTTTTTAGATCATGGGCACTTTTTAAAACATGCTCCTCACAAAAGACTTCCCTGCACTGGCTTTTAAAAGAACCCTTAGTCTGCGGGTCCAGGCTAGACATCCAGAGCAGTGCTAACCCCGTGCTGGCTGCTATGCTGACTCGGGGGGGGGGGGGGGCACTTGAGCTGCAGCAGCTCGTGGATGCATCGGGGCCGGCTTTAGATAACATAGATGCAGTCTGTGATCTCCTGGGCGTGACGTCCGTCCGATATGTAAAGGGGCTGCTGAACCTGTGGACTCAAAGGCTGACGGTGACAGCGACTGTACAGCCACTGCTGTACTCCCTCAGCGACGTCTGCTGAGGGAGTACAGCAGTGGTTCTCTCGTGCCAGACCAGGGTGATGACTTCCCGGACATCGGCCTGGTCCCTGAGCTGGAGGGCTACACAGGTCCACTGCTCACTTCACACAAAGACGGAGAGACCCAGACACTACAGAATGCTCACAGGAAAGCCTTGTACGTGGGGTGTGTGCAGGCAATTCACCGCCAAAAGCTGGGAAACAGGACGGACACCGTGTGGAGGCGAAGCTGGCCATATATCTCAGCAGGAAGTACTGCCAGTATTGGTATTCAGTATTGATGCCAGTATTGGTATTCACACTCTTCAGGGGGCGCAAATAGAAATTGTTGACTCTTATAAATACTTGGGTATTTGGCTAGATCCATGTGGAACATCTCACCAAAAAGCTAAGGGGAAAGATAGGATTTCTTTATAGAAATAAGTCCTGTTTTTCCACTATTAGCAAAAAAAGAATTGTGCATTCAACAATATGATCTGTTTTTGACTATGGTGATGTTCTGTATATGCATGCCTCGCCTACCTCTCTGAAGCCCCTTGATGCAGTATATTATAGTGCTCTGCGTTTTATTACTGGTGATGGGTTTCGCACCCATCACTGTGTTCTTTATAGCAAAGTTGGATGGCCGTCCCTTGCCACTCGAAGAGAACAACATTCTCTTTTATTTATTTTTAAAGCACTGTCTGGTAAGCTGCCACTATACCTGTCCTCACTTTTGAATTTTAGAGACATAGAACTCCGTACTAGACTACAATCACATATAAGGCTGAACGTGCGGCGGTGTAACACCAATGTAGGAAAGTCTGCCTTTAGTTTTTATGCACCTGAGAAGTGGAACAGGCTGCAGGACTCCCTAAAGCTGGACCAACTTGTCTCTCTGGAGAGGTTCAAGGTCTTGGTAGAATGTGTGCTCCATGTCGACTGTACATGTTTCTCATAGTACATGTTTCTCATAGCCTTGTCTTTTATTCTTTTCTTTTCTTTTTTTCTATTCTTTTATTCTTTCATCTTGGATCTTGGACTTCGTTTTGTGATTTTATCTTGTTTTATTGTAACATAGTTCTATTTTTTTTGTATGTGTTACATTGTAATCAGGGCGGCATTGTAAAAGACAGCTTGCTCTCAATTGTCTTTCCCTGAATAAATAAAGGTTTCAAATCAAATCAAATCAGGGTAGAAGGCCAGGCAGACCAGGAACCAGCTCTACTTTTGGGGTGCATCATCAAGAGAGTAGGGCTGGATTTTGACTTCTATAAAGCCATGGGAGACCTGGAGGCCTTCACAGAGAAGTTGGAGTATGAGGGCATTGTGTTCTCTGTAAAGGAGCAACAACTCGTGTTTGGAAACCTGTTTTCAACCAACCCTCTGTGAAAGGAAATTAGTTTGTTTTTTATGTTTCTTGTTTTGTTTTATTTTATTTATTTATTTAGAGATTTTTATTTAGTTATGTATTTATATATTATACTTTTCTGATGGTTTTGTACTTTTCTATGTTATGAAACTTGCATACAACTGTGTTGTATTTGTTTATTGCTTTATTGATTATTGTTTATTTATTAATGTTATTTATCTATGTTGGCTTTCTGCATTCCATTTAATCATACCGTTTATCCTGTGTACAGGAAATAAATGCATTTTAAAAAATCCCTAAAAAATCTCTCTCTCTCCTCAGCCCCATCTGAGCCTCTGGCACCAGTTGTGCATGATGTGCACTTGGCTGCTGGAGTAGACCCTTGCCACACGCCACACTTAAATGGCTTGACTGGACTCCTCCTCCTCCACCTCCTCCTCCTCCTCAGGACACAGGTAGATGTTATTAAACCTGATCATTGGCGTGTTGGCAAGATGTTCCAGCCAGAGCAGGTGTTACAGGCTGTCAGAGCTCTTCCTGACTCTGTGTGTGTGTGTGTGTGTGTGTGTGTGTGATGATGATGGCTGGCCTAACCTTGTGTGCCTTGATCATGCCGATGCACCACAGGTGTGCAGCCTCACCTGGCCCGAGAGCATCATCAGTCTACCTATATCAGGCTCACCTGTCGTGACATTCAGAGTTCTCAGTACTTTACCCCTGGACCTACTTTACTTGTATTTATCTCAGGGCTGTATTGTATTCAATGGACAAAATGTCTGACATCTACCCTTTGGAAAGCTGAAGTGCAAATGAATGAATGACATGTTAATGAAGGGAGTGTGATGATCGCATCCGTAATGGTGGTGTCCATTAAAAAAAATAGAGAAACAACATTACAAAAGAGATGAGAAATACCATTTGGTGATCGCATAGGACATGGATGGAAATAAACCTCACACTGCACAGAAAGCTTTGGAGGCAATTGAATGTGCTTTGTGGACTTGGAGAAGGCCTATGACCGTGTCCCCCGGGGAATCCTGTGGGGGGTACTACGGGAGTATGGGGTACCGGGGCCGTTGGTACGTGCCATTCGGTCCCTGTACGAACAAAGTGTGAGCTGCGTCCGTATTCTCGGCACAAAGTCAAGCATGTTCTCAGTGGGTGTTGGACTCCGCCAAGGTTGTCCCTTGTCACCGATTCTGTTCGTGATCTTCATGGACAGAATCTCAAGGCGCAGCCGAGGTGAGGAGAGTGTCCGGTTTGGGACCTCAGAATTGCATCTCTGCTCTTTGCAGATGATGTGGTTCTGTTGGCTACATCAGACTGTGACCTCCAGCATGCACTGGGGCGGTTTGCAGCCGAGTGTGAAGCAGTCGGGATGAGAGTCAGCACCTCCAAGTCTGAGGCCATGGTTCTCTGCCGGAAAACGGTGGAGTGTTCCCTCCGGGTTGGGAGTGAGTTGCTGCCTCAAGCGAAGGAGTTCAAGTATCTCGGGGTCTTGTTCACGACCCGACCCCGGATAAGCGGACGAAAATGGATGGATGGATGGATGGATGAATTTGAAATACACGTCTTATGAGAACTTTTGAATGCAAATGTCAATGTAACTTTATTTCATCACATCGGTCCACAAAGAGAAGAACTACGGTCAAAGATCCTGCCATTTCACATCACAAGCGTGAAAACGTAACGGACGCGACTTCGGCTGTCTGCGATGAAAGCGCATCGCCGCTACGAGGTTCGACGTTCCAAAAGTAAAAAACGTAAAACATCACATACTTGATCTACTGCTTCACTGACCACTCATCTTCACTCACAACGTCGCAACTTTGTAACTTCTGTTCAGAGAAATGCTATATAAATGAAAGTTATCATTATGATTATTGTATTATTATTATTATTACTGTGGATCCTGCATTGTAATGAAGGCAAATAAGCCTTTTTTCTCCCAAATGTAAAGGGATTATTAGAATGAAAGGTGTTACTTTTTATTTGATCATGGTGGTGAGCTATGAGATATTAAAATGAAAATTCCCAATAATGCGTCCTTTTTGTTTTCACAGCACATTTGCAATAAAATCCAGGTTATTAACTCGCGTAAAAAGCTCAACAGAATCCCTGCGGCCAACTTTACTGACGAAACATAGCGCCTCCATTTTAGAAAGGGAATTTAAGTACAGTATGTGAGCGCGTTTCCCAACAATTTGTCTGAATAAATATCAACAGGCATTAAGGATAACAGAATATCTATCAGCAGCATCTCAAATGAGTGTGTGAGAGAGAGTGAGTGAGTGAATGAGTGAGAGAGATGGTGTGTGTGTGTGTGTGTGCGTGTGCGCGTGTGTGTGTGTGTGTGTGTGCGTGTGTGCGCGCGTGCGTGTGTGTGCGTGTGCGTGCGGTGGTTAAATTGTACGCCTCGCATTGTTTTCGAGGTTTACTTGGAGTGGGCTATCCAGAAAAACACAAAAAGAAGCATCGAACAGCAGGATTTATATTCCCAACACGTTGTTTATATTCCCAACACGTTGTGATGAAGACGACGAACATACAAAGTGTGTTTATAAGCAACCATCACGTCTCACTATAGCTCCCCTGATCTGGTTCAAGTCAGGCGCCTGGGAGGATGCACGGTGCGGTATTATTGCTCAACAGGCACTTAACCGTCGGCGCCATTAAGGACCCAGTTACCCGGAATGCGTGTGTTTGGCCATTAGACTGATGAGGTTTGCATCTCCTCGCCCAAGGATTGAATATGCATTCCCCTCCTCCTCCGCCGAGTAACCAGGCTCATCACTAATGCATGCGGGTGATTTAGGAGACCTGTGCTGACGGACCCTCAGACGAGCCCTTAGTGGCTGGAGAACACAGAAACACCTTCCAGCGTCATTACCGCCGTTCTCATTTGCAGACTAATAAAGATAATTCATGTGATGCTTATGTCAAAGTGATGTCTTGGTTATGTTGCCACTATTTGATTGCTACCTGGCTCACAGTGACTTCACTCATAATAATAAGCCAACCAGAGACCACTCCCATGGTGGTGTTGTGCATTTAGAGCTAATAAGTATTAGAAAAGAAAGAAAGAAAGAAAGTGTGTTGTGCGTTCTTCACCGTAGATCTTCTGACACATTATCAATTAAGAGAAGTAAATGCTATCGTTGTGGGACAGCTTTCTAACATTGTAACGTTAGAAACGTTCTTAAACTACACCAACGTCCGTATCGAGGTCCACGGACAGCTGTTAAACTAGGCTTTCATAAACTAAGGTGGCCTTAGTGTCTGCTGTCCCTAACCTTTATTTTTTACAAGGAGAGAGCCTTTTGAAATGTAAATCTCTTGGACAAAAGTGGCCTGACAAATGATAAAACAGCACATAAGCGAGTCACAAAGTTTCCACGGACAACAAATAACAATAATATACCATATCACACAGTAGGTTGTATTACCTATGGAGACGTATAGTGCGGGTAGCTTACAGAGACCAGATCATCAGGGAAGCCTGACTCAAATTTTTGTCCAAGTGTTCGACACACACTGGGACAAAAATGTAATATTGTCAGCATGAGTGAAGTGAGAGCGCACTCTGAGTTTGCCTTTTCTAAATTCATCATCAATCCCTGGCTGATTTGACATCAAATTTGAATTTGAATGTATTGGCAGGACAGCCCCTTGAGATGTAGCATCGCATTTTCGAGGGGGTCCAATATACAAAATAAAACACATACAACTAAAGAGCATTACATAACAAACATACACTGCCAACACACAGATACAGACAGCTGGCTCACCCTCTCCCCACCCACACCCCTCAGCTGTTGTACAATGACCCGCATAATAAAACAATTAAGTCAATTATATCAGCATGCAGAGCAACTGAAGTGGTTTGTCTTTTGGCTTGTAAGTACAGGACATGCAAATTAAAAGCATGAACGCGTTTGTTTGAAGATGATTAAAAAAAAGAAGATATCTTGAAACAGCAGGAAGAGGAACTAGATCTCAGGGAAAGGTCGAAGCTTGTTCCAGTCGGATGGAGCTCTGTGTGTCATGTCATCGTCGGCACAAGCGCAGAGCCAATTAAAATCCACGACCGTGAGCAGCAGAAACAGCAGAGCTTTAGAGAATAGAGGAATGCAACAAACTCCTCAAGACTCCTGCATGAAACACCGCTTGTACTTCGGCCATTATATCTCAGGGATAGTAATTGATCAATAACTAGAAGTGATTTAGTGGTACATTCCGGAATGTGAAGGTATACAGGCGGGGTCAGAGAATTGGTAATACATTGTGCTGGCACACACACTACCCATTAAAATTGGGAAGTTTTAGGAATTAAACCGATGACCCTACAAAGACGATCAGCTATTGGGACACGTAGCAGACTCGTCTGGTTTGATAATTATTAAATAATAATGTTAGAAATGTAATCTTAATTCTGTCCTTAACACGCCTTATTATAACACGGCCAGTGATGGAACAGTTTGGGCCCGAATTAAATTGCTGCCTATTTCCTCATTTCCATGGCGGTTGAAAAGTCCATTCCGGTTTTTTCTCGTATCCTCTTATACGAGACTGCACACCCAGCACTCAGCTCTGAATGCAAAACCACTGAAAGGGGCAAAAGATACTTGACTTTGGCTCAGCTCATGGCTCAGTATGCAAACGATATGAGCTCCATTTTGCGAGAAACATCCGTAATTTTTTCCAACTAATTGTCGACGACAAAGCAGTTGGGTAAGAGAGTGCCGGCTCCACAAGGTAATGGTGTAATCTCTCTCTCTCTCTCTTACTTTATCTACACGGGTTCATTCCACTTGCAATCAACCACACCCAATCAATGAACACCACACAGTGGGTTTAATTTGAAATGTGTTTATTTGCCTTTAAGCTTATGTTGTGAGTTGAGTTACCTAGGTTGTTGGGGGGAGGTGTTGTTTGCATTAGTTTAGCTTTGTATTTAGTTGCAGTTGGTTCCACCTTGTTCACACTACATGGTGTGTGACTTGGTTTGGCCAAGCCACTGTGTGTGTTCTCTGATGTCATTGTGTTAGATCTGTTTGTTCAGTTCACAGCCTGTGTTTAGTTCTTATATTATACATACTGTTTCCCAATTAAGATCCAAGTCTGGCCAGGCTTAAAGCATCCTCCTAGCAGATATGTGGGGCGTGGTTTAGGGTGTGACAGCGAGAAGCAACCGTTTGGCGATAGGCAGATGGTTCATCCAATCACCTGCCAAGGATTATTATTTTCTAAAGTGCCATCCCTTTTCCAATGACGACTTCCCAGATGCTTCTGTGAAACAAACCATCTGGCGCATCAGGTTACTCTTATTGGTTTTTGTAGTTTTTTTGTGGTTTTTATGTTTGGGATAAATAAAAATCCCTGCTTTTCAACAACAACTCCTCTCCTGTTTCCCCATTGCCTCGCTGCTTGCTTCCTGACATTCTATTATCAATAGGCGCAGCCCTGCGGATTCATAACCCACAAAATTCAGAGAATAAATCTTGCGGAGAGAACAATGAAAACATGAAAAACATAATGGAACAAAACACATTCTCCTCATCGAGAGGGTGTACGACGACGAGCTGCAGATCCCCGACGTCTCTCCCAATGAGTCCCATCCTCCTCACACTCCCGTGTGTTCTGTTATCCGCACAATAGACCGTTGTTGGCAATCGAGTATTGTATCGTAACTGCAAAAGAACGTTGAGGGACCAACGAACGGCCCCAGGAGGATTCAGATGTTCAGGATTCAGGAGCCAGAAGGACTCGTTTGTGTGAGTCTATAGCCGCAGTGTTGACTCCAGACTCCGGGCTGGTAGTACTTTGGGCGACACTTGGGGCAACAGGTGGCATTATAGAAAACGTATAGCTTGCACTAGGGCACTGCCTCCATTATCACCAGCACAGCACTGGTGCAACGGACGTGGTGAGACACTGAGCTCAGCTGTGGTGGCTATACTTTTTTTTATTATAGCAAATTCATATAGAAATGAATTTTCTAACTACATGCCCTGGACACTGTGCTCTCAATTTGATGATTTAATGTCTAATAAATGCTCTGTTTATATATTGAGTGACTGTGTGTATGATCTGAAAGCATTGTGTGAACTTGAGCACAGACAGAAGAGTCTGGGGTTTGGTATTTTAAAGTAGTTAGAAAATGTTGAGTTTCAAGTTTCGGGAAAATGGGTGAAG
This sequence comes from Coryphaenoides rupestris, assembly GCA_002895965.2. Classification (NCBI taxonomy): domain Eukaryota; kingdom Metazoa; phylum Chordata; class Actinopteri; order Gadiformes; family Macrouridae; genus Coryphaenoides; species Coryphaenoides rupestris. Next base: position 27,034 of record PIJE02002464.1, on the reverse strand, counting down.
GTTTAAAAACAAAAATGTGTCTTAGCAATTGTGGAAAAAAACTGCAATGGCCTTCCTTAGTACCAAAATAGACATGACATGCCATGAGGTTCCCAATTCATTATTCATCTGTCCGGCCACTCTGGCGGCCCACTAGAATTAGATGGACTGACAGGATGTGCCATGTTCTGTCTTTGATAATAATCGATAATAATCTTGAGAGGCCCTGTGATTGGTCAGAAATTAGATGAGTAGTCTATGAGACATCAAACGATGTCTCTCTCTCACTCACTCGATGTCTCATAGAGAGGCAGGAGTGAAGTCCACTAGAACAGATGACAAACTCACAGAATCTCAGTATCACTCACTCACAGCTGACGGATGTCGATGGCATTTCAAATAGGTCTGTCTTACTTTAATGTGATTTAACCTTTTATCCTATGCCCAATGTCTTATTTACCATGTCTGTCCCCTAATAAGCTGTCTTCAGACAAATGTTATTCACCAGAATATATTTACATCTTATTCAGAGGAAAAAATGGTTTGTTTTCTAGCCATAGCTCACGTGTGTGGAGCCATCACTAAATCCCCAAAGGAATAAACAGGAGTTTTTGCAGACTTTACATTTTGCGCTTCACAAGGAGTGAATAGGAAAATATGTGTGTATCACTGCAATATGGTAATCTTACCCCACCGCATATGACGAGTGGTCTGCCATATTAGAGGAGGTATACAAACTTCAGGCTAAGCTGCTACACTGCTTGCAAAATTCCCCAAATGTGTGTGTGTGTGTGTGTGTGTGTGTGTGTGTGTGTGTGTGTGTGTGTGTGTAGTCCCTGTGAAAAGGCAAAACCAAACACAGTGTCTGTATGAGCAGCTCCTTGCTTCAACCAAACAACTTTTACACAGAAAACTTCCTGATTCTCATTACAGACGGGGCAAATGTTTTATTCACGTGCTGCTGTAAAGTCAATCCAAACATACTGTTACAGACAACGACAAGTTCAAATCAAATCCAAGGTTTAACCTTATTAACCCAATTTATGATTTAGCATTCCTACATTTATAATTTATTAATGGAATTATGCATTTTGTAGATCCAGCAAGATAAGCGCTACATTGATCATAATACATACAGTACATTTAAAACAGAGCAATACATTGCTTATTAAATAGGGATAAATAGTATATTAATTAACAATAAATACAGAATTAATTGGTAAAACGGTGTCTTAAAACTCGTCAAAACATCCTGCTGTTTGTTGCACACAGGCCTATGGGAGGTCAGAAAAGGGTTTGACAATCCGCTTTAATTGAACTTGACGGCTGTTTTAATGTGCCACTCACCTAGGACTAGTGCAGTAGCTGAGAGTCACCTGTGATACTGCAGCAGTATAAGTGTGTGACATGTGTCTCCGCTTCAGTGACGCTAAGTCAAGCCAAACGCTCCACAGAAGTCAGGCGAGGGACAAAGTGAGTGATGTGTGAATGAAGCAATGTGATCCTGGACAAAAGGTGTTCCCATGGTGACCAGAGGAACGGACAAAGTAGAACGACAATACAATTAATTAAATGGAAGACCTGCAGAGATGCTGATGAAGATCAGACCATCGAGGGATGATTCAGAAAGGGTATGACTCCTCCAAAACGTATCGGTTCATGTATTCATCACTTACATTACTGCCAGTCCTGCCCGCAAGTAGTATCTGCAGATCACCTGCGGCTAAGCGTTTGCTGAACGCCCCCCACGTTTGGAATCAGACAAAAGTCATTGTCAATCGTCATCATCAATGGATCGCTACTGGAGGACTTTGATCCTGTAAAGGTGATCCTCATAAGTACAATGGTGTGACGTTCAGCTCCAAATTGGTTTGTCCTTGCTGCGTTTCAATTTATTCAGTGAAAAGAGAATCACGCTTTTGTTCACCATTCACTCAACCCACAGACTCGTAGAGTTCCCAGAATTGCAGAAAACAAGAACATCCTGCTCTGATTTTTAGGTTTACATATACCGTGGTGTGCAAACATTTTTTTTTCCCAAAAAGTTTGGATCGCCTCCATAGATACTCGCTAACTTTATTGGCATTGGCGAACAGTAAATTGGCGCACAGTAGTATCATGACTACAGGGCAAAAAGGGTCCACGATTACGCAATGCACCTTCCAACAGTTCCTCCTAGTAGCTCACTGAATATAACACAATATGTTAAGGACTTGACATGAATCACTCATGAGTTACTCACTCAAATGCATCTGTTCTGTATTCTTCATTTACAAATGGTAATCGCTTTAAATACAAAACTGCACCATTTGTGCAACTCGTACTTGACACTCTAACTCCACTGTTGGACTAAAGGCGCGAATCGTTTCGTGAGGACCTTCACCTCTGAAGAAGCAGAGAGCCGACCGGCAATAGGCAGAAGTGACTGAGTGCTTAAACACAGCGCTGGCATACAGCCGTGGATTCAAAGCCTCTTCACCATCGGAACACTAAAAGCACACACCAAACCACAGACAATTAAAGTGTTCTGATGAGTGTAAGCTAGCCAGGCAGGGAACCCAGTAGGAGTGTTCGGTCTCTGGGGCTTTCGGCGCTTGCAAGTCGCCGACATCCCACACCTCCCACCCACCGTCCACCGGGTGCGTCTGCAAAAATGAATGTTGCCGGTTCATCTTTCCTTGACGATGTTCCTGTTGTCAGCGAAGGTGAGGAGGTGGGAGTTAATACTTCTGCGTGCGTTTGATTGACCTTGTATTCATTATTCGCTCTTCTTGTACGATTACTTTTTGTATCAGAGCCATCGTTTACTCGCAGGGCAGGTGCCTTGGGAAGCGGCAGGGCTTTAGCTACGGGAAGTGATTCATCCGCCCGCCATTGTGTCTGGTGTGTCATCTGCGGCGCATTTTAAGAAGAACCCACATTCACCGCTCGTCACGTAGGGCCCGGAGCGAAGAGGGAAATCGCCTCCGGAAATAAAAGCTGTCAGTTTTCCAGGGCATAAACAAGCCTTTTTTTTCTCTTTTCTATTTTAAACCTCTAAAAAGGTAATTTTCAAACATGGCTGCACCGCAATGATGCTCAGCCAATTAATGGTAATGTGAAGATGGCGTTTTTAGTTTGAGTTTTATTTTGAAGTCAATACTTTCATCATGGTTCAAATTAACTAAACGTCGACAGTAGCTAACAGGAGTCTGGCAAACTGACAATCGCATTGGTGATTACAAATGACAAATTGTAAACGAAGGACGAGGCTAAATGTGTTGAAAATCATATACTTTTCATATTTTAGAATTTTGACATTTTCTGTGTGACAAATTAATGGACACCAGCTCAGACGTGAGCATTTAACTGTAGTTGACAATAATAAAAGCAATAACACAAACTTTATTCATTATTATTAAACTGCCTCCAGACATAATTACTTACTTTGATCATTTATTCCACTGAAGACAAGATCATTAGTTTAATGCCAATTTTGACGTTGATGTTGATGCTGTCTGCACTGTGATCAAAATAACTAAGAATTAGTGTAGATAAGTTCATTCATTTGAAATCGGTTCAAAGGCTCATATGTCAAATGTATTTTTGGTTTTACCAGGAAAGGTAAATGAACAGTGTTTGGAGATTTCTTTTTTTTCATCCTTGAAAAAAATCATCTGTGAATTCAATCAACTTCCATATACACCTCCACGTTCAGGCAGAACGTATTTAATGTATTAATGGCTGTGATGCCTGTTAAAACACCAAAGACAGACAAACTAAATAATACAAACATACGCTTAAAAATATGAATTATGTACAAAGCACACTGGTGTCTAACATCTACTATGTTATATCAATACAATCAATACACATCAATGCACTATTGGTAATTTACAATTCTCTTTATGTAATCTTAAGGGTTTTCTTCCCCTGAGGCGATTCAAATAGCATATTATAAAACCTTGCTAATGATTAGCTGAGCCACGTTCGATGCCGTGGTAAAATATTCAGTAACCATACACCTGTGACCACATTACATCAGTAAACTACAAACTAAAGAGTCAATGGCAACCATGGCAACCATTCTACCATATGGTCACCGCTGTAACAAAATGTCAGATTTTGTGGTTCCTTTCGATTTGGGTGGGCTAAGCCTGGATGAGTGGTTGAAAGAGATGGAGGAGGACGATAAAAAAGAAAGGAGACATGCTGAAATTAATGAGAAAGAGATTGAAGAGCTGGAAAATGCAAGAAACGAAGCCGGGACTGTTAAACAAACGATGTGGTCCGTAGACCAGATCTGGCTGCCGAGAAAGATCTGGCTATTGATTTTAAATCAATCATAAAAACTGAATTAAACCAGGCTCTCCGTCATTTTTATGCTTCTGTGAAAAATGGGAAAGGTGAACCCTATGGTTTCAGCAGCTATGTTGGCCTACGCGCGGGACTTCACCGGTAAACAAACGATCCACCGATCACCAGATTCTGGTGTCTGATGAAAGATCGTTCGTTTTTCATTTTTCAAAGTCAAGTCAAAGTCAAAATGTTTTACTGTCAGATGTTCTCCATAACACAGGGCCAATCTGAACAGTGGCATTCTTGTGACACGGCATGCAACAGTTTTGACAGTTTTGTGAGAGTAGTAAAAAAAACTTGCCGAGAAGGATGCGACAAAGCACCCCATCACCATGTTTTAACGGAGGCAGACTTCCAGAAGATCCAAGGACTCCCAGGCCCTTAACCCAAACACACCTGCGGGTCTTGTAAACAAAGTCTGCTTCGATGTGCAGCTGCATATGATGGGATGCAGAGCTAAAGAGGGAAACCGCAGACTGAAGCCTGGATCATTTATCATCCACCAGGACGAAAAACGTTGTTTAATGAAAACACAAAAATCCTAAGGATGCCGGCAAAAGAAATAGAGAGCCGACATGGATTTCTGTTGGCGCAGCCAGGGAACCCACTGTGCCCTGTCGCTTCAATGGAGAAATACCTGTCGTTGTTGCCACCCAAGCCACCGGCCTTTTATCTCCATCCAAAGCGGACCGGAGATCTATGGTAAGTTAACGATGTAACGTTAGCCTAACGTTTCTTGTTACAGTGTAGCTTGGTTACTCACTGGATAAAAATGGTATGGTCCTCAAGTGACAACAGCTATAAAAGGAAAGTGAGCATAATAGAACATTTGTTTTCCTTCTCCGAACATTAGGTATGCTAGAGAGCCCATGGGGGTGAACTCCCTTGGCTCAATGCTGCCACGGATTTGTAAAGCAGTCGGCACCGAGACCATCTATACCGACCAATGCTTGCGAAGCACCCATGTACAGAAACTCTCTGACGCTGGCCTAGAGGCGAGAGAGATCATGTCAGTGACAGGCTGTGAATGTGAATCGTCCCTGCAATCATACTGGCAACCCCAAACCTCAGTGAGAGAAAAGCCTGGAGCAATGTTAAAAAGCACCTGTCCCAAGTCAAGCAGCCCTGCACCAGCAAAGAGGAGTGCTAACATAGTAGAACACTATTGCAACAATTGCACAATTAAGGGTGACATCCAGATAAATGTCAATAATCACTCAGATACACGTAAATAGGCTCATCACACCAATCGTTCATCACGACCTACGTTGTTTGTTATTTGTTATCAATAAACTATTGCACTTTTTGATATGTGGTTCATTCATGAAACCTTAAACAGACCTGTGTGCCTGCTTAACGGGCAACCTCACCACTCACGGCACTTCTGTAAGAAAACAGGTGGTCTGCCGTGGCTTGGGAATATGTGGCTTGGGAATGTGGTCTGGGAATGTGGCTTGGGAATATGTGGCTTGGGAATGTGACCTGGGAATGTGGCTTGGGCATATGTGGAAGCTGGCGGGGTTACTAGGCGGGGTTACTAGGTGGGGTTACTAGGCAGGGTTACTAGGCAGGGTTTATAGGCGGGGTTACTAGGCAGGGTTTATAGGCGCGGTTACTAGGCGCGGTTAGTAGGCGGAGTTACTAGGCAGGGTTACTGGGCTCTTCCAGCAACGTGAATGGTCAAAAACTAATATGAAGCGAGAGAAGGTGAAATGCCTCCTCGTTCACCCAGATCTTTAAGCTCGTCTGCCGTGAGACGATAAAAATATAGACTCAACATAAATTGTGTTCGTAAAACTTTTGGAACTTCTTGTTTCCCAGTGACTCATTGCATTGTTTACCATGACTCCCCCATGCGTCAACACACATCCACATCACTGGTTTGGGCCAAAGCCGTCGTTGATGATGCTTACTCTTGTTGTTTATGTTGTTGTTGTTGTTGTTGTTGTTGTTGTGGTGGTTGTTGCTACGAATGTGAATGAGTCTTATTTCAAATGCTGTGTCTTTCCATTTTTGCTTTCCAGTCTGATGGTTTAATGTAGGTGCTCATAGACGTGTGTTACAAACTGCCAGTGGCTACAGATGGTTTGAAAAATGTAGTATTTTTCACATTCGCAAATAAAATCCCAGCTCAAAATGGGAGCATCGGCTAATATCCTTTAGCAGCCTCTGAGACGTGCAGAAGAAGACACGTTATCATTATGACATCAGAGTTATCCTCACACCAAAACGATGACGCTGTGACGGTGCAGATACAGAGTAAGAGAGCGGGAGAGCGAGCGAGGAGCTAATCTCCTCCGTCGTCGAACGTAATTGGGCACACTAGCGGATTATCGATGCCTCGTCCTCAGGATCCAGCTCGCTGAGCCATCCCGCCTGGAACCCACTGAAGGCTAAATAAAATATCACCAAGTCATGAAGGAAGTTTAATTGAGGACAACAAGCAAAACGAACAAAAACACACACAAAGACGAAAATAAGCAGGGCTTTGTCTGTCGACGTGGATGAACGGCGGATCATTTTTAAAGCACATGTAACACGCACGACATCACAGCTAAGCATGATAACATCGGACGCGCCTAGGGACAGGCAGACCGCAGTCGCCGGCCTCCAGGGCCTATCAACAGAATAATCCCATCAAAGTGAATCAAGCTCAAAAGTGTCGGAATATAACTTAATCCGACTCGGCGGCACAAGGCGGCTCGCCAAATATAATAACTTCGAGTCATCCAACATCAAGCAAGAAAACAAACAAAAACAAACAAGTAAACAGGCATGTTGCTCAGCCACGGAAACAAACAATAAATACAGAGCTCAGCACAGGCAGGAATGTCCCTTGGGGGGGGGGGGGCGCTGATTGACTGCCATCACCATCGCTCCCCAACAGCCTCCATCTCGGCACCCAGCCACCGCCCCCCCCCCCCCCACCACGCCTCTGTGTGCTCTGAGGAAATATCATTAAAATGCTAAAACAGTTCCCGGGGGGCGCGGGGGGGGGGGGGGTGTTTAGTGGCGCTGTGGACCTGACAAAATGGGAACGACTCTCTCTCTCTCTCTCCCCATTCTTCCCTGATTGTCTCTATCTTTCTCACCCTTTCACTCATTGGCATCTACCCTAGATGTGCCTCGCACCCCCCCCCCCCCCTCTCTTCTCCCCCTTTACATCTCTCTCTCTCTCTCTCTCCTCTCTCCTCTCTCTCTCTCTCTCTCTCTCTCTCTCTCTCTCTCCTCTCTCTCTCTCTCTCTCTCTCTCTCTCTTCTCTCTCTCTCTCTCTCTCTCTCTCTCTTCTCTCTCTCTGCTTCCTCCCACGTACACAGCTGTCCCCTGTGGCTGTCTTAATTTGCCAGTGGGACAGAGAGAGAAAGAGAGAGAGAATGAGAGAGAGAGAGAGAGACAGACAGAGAGAGCCTGTCAAGTCCTCTCTCGCCACTCCAGGGTGAGGAGGGGGAGTGGATGGACAGTTGGGGAGGAAGGGGTGTCGGCTTAGCGGGAGACGACTTATGTGCAGCCGTGGCAGTCGGAGAGGCTGATGAATCACGATAGCGTCATTGAATAACACCAACATGCATCACTTCATTAATCGTCAGGATATGGGGTTTTCGAGAGCCGGTGATTTGGATATTAATTATTAGCGGATTATTTCTCCATTATCTTTGTGATATTCTCTCTGACCTTCAAAAGCATGCCTAACCCTAACCCTACTCATATAGATTCTCCATACAGACACTAGAGCTCATATTTTTAAGGTGAAGAATTCTATTTTTTTTTTGTATTCATCTGAGCCACTTTTATTATAATTGTAGGGTGGGGAAAAATATATATCCGTGAAACATGAATTATTCAAAACTGTCTCGAGGAATATTACTCTCATTACGGAGAGGGCTAACCTGAAGTGGGCAGGTTATTGAAGGTGATGGGGGGGGGGGGGGGGGGGGGGCTCAGGAAACGCCACTCAAAAAAACGACTTAATTTGAAATGCTGAAAGTTGGTCCATCTCTCGAAGCTCTTCATAACTCTTCTTAAGCGCTAACCCTGACCCTGACCCTTCCAAACACAATCACGCCATCTCTGAATCATATCTCATAATACAAACAGTACATCAACGATCCCGAAACTACTCAGGTTGGCACCCGGGGGTCGTGACAGCATGACAGCTAGCGGCGGTTCATCTCTGTGCCAGTTTTTAGACCGTGTGCTTTTACCGCACAGTTTCGTGGACACTAAACCTGAGTGACTGATGACCAATGTCTCAATACCAAAATTAAAAAATCTAATCAAAATCACGATTATAAAAAAATCTCCCTTGTTTACAATACACATTTTTTTGCTATCATAGTTCTAGCATCACAGTTAATTTTTTCAAATGAAGGAATGAATGTGAATACTTACTGATACTTACTGATACATACTTATTGAATATTTTGAACACTTGAAATTAACTAAATGAACCGACATGCATGAGGTCGAGTCAGTGACAGGTTCTAAATTGTCGGTTGCGATACATTTTCGGGGTTGAGTGCCAGGCCCTAACCACAACAACACCAGCGGCCCACAAGCCGTCAACAGAGCTGTGGGCACTCCGATTGCCGTCTCTCTCGACAGCCAAGAAAGATGCTCTGGTCGTCCGTACATTAGGTAGCCAAAGGTGAACCAGTTCTACCTGCCGACAGACAGACGGTACACTTACATAGGTCTAAAATACAGGACTGCCGTCTGGAGAATGAGTGAATGAATCACAATCAGAGTCCAGCTGGGTCTCCGGGCCCTGCCCTGCCTTGAGCCTCGTCACACATCCAACCCGTAATAACCGTTGTTGTTATTCTTATTCTTATTATTCTTATTATTCTTATCTGCCCGGCGAGGCCCTGGCGGAACCATTTACCCGGCGACCGGCGATCTTGGGTGAGCTTTTCAAAGGAGCAAGTCTTTGAAAGAGACTCGTTTTCGCTGTTGGGGAAGGAGGCAGCCGCCAAGGCACTGATGTGTGTGTGTGTGTGTGGTGCACACGTGCGAGCAGGGTAAAGTAAATTCCTGTTCTTGTGGAAGCAGGATAAAGTAACTTCCTGTTCCTGTCATTTTAACATGAGGTGGGTTTTACTGATGTCTGTCGCAGCACCAGCATGGTATCAAATCTGGCATCATATATCTACTGGACTAGTTGTGTCTATACTGGTGCACTGCCAGACCTCAATCAATCCAATGGACCCATCATTAATGTCATAGGAGCTACGCATGTGTTTCTCCTGCTGTGAAAAGGGTCTATGGCTGATACTCTGCTCGAATACTGACAAGCGCTTGAGTGACATTGGAAGTTTATTCAAGACAAAGTTTGCACAGGAACCTCAAACTCTACTGAGCGTCGACGTGTTCTTCCTTGCAGCCGGTATTTTTCCACGTTTTAAATGAGTCTACTTCAGGGAGACATTTTGTGACACTTTGCGAGGTCTCTGCGCGTCGAGGGTTCTTCACAGAGGGGCTTTGAAATTGCCAAGGAAAAGCGGTGAATGAACCTCGACCTTCTTAAAAAAGCAGCAGGTTTTTTTTTTAATACCATCCAGGCACTTTTTTGCTATAGTGGGGCCGTCGCAATTGTTCCATTAGACGTCTCCATTAGGTGCAAACCAGGAACCGGACTTGAATGCCGCTCCAAGACCTATTTGGGAGGTATTTGTTCCCGTTTCACACTAAAGTCCCACGCTGTTGTGCGAGGTGCGACGACACGCCAGACATCTGCTCTGCCGACAGCCCTGACTATTTTCCCCATCCACCAAAACATCGGGCTTGCGTTGTGAACACTGGATCCCACCTCCATTACATTGTGCATATTGGATCTCAGAGGAGTGGAACAGGGAGCTTTAGGCAGATTTAAAACAGCTCATTACAATACAGTTAGCTCCCGGCGTACAGGCTAATGCAAACAGTGCACAAGCACACACGCACACATACACACACGTGCGATGCAGGCTCTTGTTCTGTTTGTCTTGTGCTATGTGACAGATGGAAATGAGACTAATATTCAGCCTTGGTGATGAAATATCAACTTAGCAACTCAAATCGCTACACGCCGACTTTGTCTACTCCCACTGGGTGTGCTTTGCTAAAATAACGTACATCTCTATGCCGGGCCAAGAGGTTCTGCTATATACTTATTATTATTATTATCACTAATCCGAGGTGTACCACCTATATTCACCGACCGCTGCAACTGCCAAGACTTAAAATGTGTGAACCTCTTTGCCAATGCCAACCACCAAGTTGGTAAAATCATCGTCACCCCCCCCCAACTAAAAAGACTAAAAGTTAAAATGCTTCCTTTCCTTTCCTTAGCTTTCCATAGGAAGAGCAGTTTGAATGGAGTGGAGAGTTGAATGTGAAGTGAATCTGGAAGTCATTCTCCAGCAGTAGCTCAGGAGGTAAGAGTGGTTGTCGGGAAACCAGAAGGTTGCTGGTTCGATCCCCAGGCAAGACACCTGAGCAAGACACCTAACACTAACTGCTCCTGACGTGTTGGTTGTTACCGTGCATGGTTGGCACCGTCGTCGGTGTATGAATGGGTGAACAATGAATGTTCATTGTGCGTTCTGTGAAGTGGTGCCGTCGCACGGGCATTTAGTTTACTGAGCATGTCGAACACCGACCACACACCGAAACATCTGTATCATTCTTTGGAGAGAAAAATGTACGAATTAAGCTGCATCTTCATATGAATAGTATTTTCTTTTGTCCCAGTTCCCCTGCAAGTACTGGAGCATGTTGTTCATCAGGTGAATCACTTTTTGCAGCACAATCTACTGTGTTTCTTGAGCAGCATCTCTCCTCTCTGGTGTCCGTCATATTAGATGTAAATGTAAGAATGTAAGAATGTATTTAAGACGTTAGCGTCGCATGTGTAAACGGCAGGTTTCACGTTTTCACTGCTCATGGTTATTATAGGATATGTAAGGTGATCATTATGAGACGTTTTCACTGCTCATGGTTATCATAGGATATGTAAGGTGATCATTATGAGACGTTTCACTGCTCATGGTTATTATAGGATATGTAAGGTGATCATTATGAGACGTTTTCACTGCTCATGGTTATTATAGGATATGTAAGGTGATCATTATGAGACGTTTCACTGCTCATGGTTATTATAGGATATGCAGGTTCGGGTCAGGCTGCGGGTCTTGCGCCGTCGGGTTATATGTACGGATGGCGGTTCTGCACGTTGTGGGCGTGGGACGGGAGCGAGTCTTGAAAATCAGACCCGTGCAGGAATACATTTTCAGTTAAATGTATGTTACAAGGAAAAAGGATGCTCTCTTATAATGTTGTTGTGCTGGCGTGGATTGCACATGCTTTGAGTTGTAAGTCTATGCCAAACGAATGTATTCGTTTACATTTTTTCCCCATAAAATTGCTGACACCGAATGAGACATTTTGAATGTTGGAATATATATTTTCGTTACATAATATAATAAGCCGTTACTTAATTTTTTTTGGACAGCCCTTCTGTCTCTGTGTGTCTGTAGTCGTGCAAGCCCTACTGTATCATTAAAAAGTGCTACAGACAGGGATTATTTGCACCAATAAAACAAGCATATTGTATCCATTACTCCCACCCATGTTAGCTTTGAGCCAATAGAAACTCTGATATGATTGTGATACATCAATCAAATGCATTTTGAATAAAATGACCCTCTGTTTAAAAGTATATCAGTGGTCTCAACATGATTCAAATTTAAATGTGTTTCTGTTCATTACTATGAAACAGGTCTGAAGTATTTAGGTTGAAAAGTTTTAGAATACAAATAGAGAGAGAGAGTCTGCATGGCGACAATAAGCAGTCAAAGAATACAGAAGGGAATGAGATGAAAATTAGGAGAAAAACTAAAACAAAGAGAGCGAAGGCACAGCAGACATGTGGATGGAGAGGGAGGAGGAGGAGGAGGCGGACGAGGAGGAAGAGGCATGATGGTTTTAGAGAGAAAGAGGGAATAACAATGGTGCCATGGAAAGCAGAAGAAGAAAAAAAACGGAGAAATAGTGAATAGACATACCAAACACATGGCAGGAACAGAGTGGGCGAGAGAGACATACAGACAGACAAGACACAAGCACACACACACACACACACACACACACACACACAAGCAGCAAGATTCCGTTGTTAATTATGATGTCATCTCTGAAAACAAGACATTTTTCTAGACTTCAATGTACAAGGAACCTTTCTGGTGGGAGACTGCATGACAGCACTTGGTGTAGTGTGCTTCTATAGTATTATTTATTTATTTTATTTTGTGCGCGAGCGGTGCGGTGCTGAAATATAGATGAGTTCTCCCTTCTTTCATTAGCTTTTTATTTGTGTGGGCACTTTTTTTTTTTTGCATTAGAAGCAAATAGAAGAGACGTACATTAGTTTAATCTCAAGCTGCATCCTGCAATGTAAGAAGTTTTGAGGTATTTTTATCTATTCTGTTAGGCCGACCAAATTTAGGAGACATTACGCCCCAGACCGAACGACTGTAGTGCTTTTCATTTGAAGGGTTATTAAAGGAAATAATAATAATAATAATACATTTAATTTATATAGCGCTTTTCTGGGTACCCAAAGTCGCTTCACAAGTAACTAAAAGTATGAGACGAAACATTTTAAAACTGTATTTAACTGGGAGCCAGTGAAGATTGTGAAGGACAGGGGTGATGTGATCTTGGCGGCGGGTGGAGGTGAGCAGGCGGGCAGCGGAGTTCTGGACGTATTGAAGTTTATTGAGGGTTTTGTTGGGTGAGCCGTAGAGAATGCTGTTGCAGTAATCGAGTCTGGAAGTGATGAAAGCATGGATGAGGGTTTCGGCTGCAGAAAGGGACAGGGAGGGGCAGAGGCGGGCAATGTTTCTGAGGTGGAAGAAGGCAGTTTTGGTGATGTGGTTGACGTGGGGCAGGAATGAGAGGGAAGGGTCGAGGATGATTCCGAGGTTGCGGACGTGGGTGGAGGGGGTGACGATGGAGCCATCAATGTATAATAATAATAATGCCAACATTGACATTAACCTTTTTAATTGTAGGATTATAGGAATGAACAAAGTATATGATTCCAACACAGATTCCAAGATGGCGCCAGTGTGTGTGGCTCGCCGTCTGCCGCTGTCAGTTTTGTTTGTGCTTGTGCTGTTTCTGTCGCTTGTCACTAACCAAGTCGACTCGCTACTGGTATATGATCGCCAAGCACTCCTGAATATCCAATTTTCTATTGAAAATTTGGTGCGTTTTGACGTGGGTGGACAGAATGGACAGAATGCTTTCTTTACCCCACTCCTATCGGATATACCTGCTCACCTCTATCGCGCCCCGGCTCCACCACCCCGGGGGAAGCGCCACAAATGCCGCGGTAAACGCAGCGGATTGCTGGTGAAGCTGAAGGCCCGTCTAGTTCTGTCTCCTGGAACTACTAATCGGTTTCCCTATGGCTTGTTGGCTGGACACGGATTGTTACATCACCGCTTTGTCTCCTGCCACTCCTTGGATCCTGTTGGCAGCTGGCTGGTACCGGTTGTCGGCACGGATGGGGAGATCCAGCTCCCCCGCCGCTGCTCACCCTGTCTCCGCAGAGGTGGGGTGAATCTCCGGAGCCTCTGCCCGCTGAGACGGGTTTCCCGGATGGCCAACGTTAGTGTCCTGGGCCCACGCCTGGCTCCTACCAGGATAGCTCTGGTCAACGCTAGATCGGTAGCGAATAAGACTTTCATAATGAGGGACTTTTTTACCTCCCGTGGACTGGACTTCTTGTGTATCACAGAGACGTGGTTACATGTTGGTGAGTCAAGCCCTCTTCCTGAACTTTTACCGCTTGATTGTTCATATTTTAACACGCCGAGAACCACTGGTCGGGGAGGAGGAGTTCTGACACTGTATAAGACCTGCTTTGACTGTAAGCAACTCCCAGCTGGCTCCTTCTACAGCTTTGAACTGAACATGTTTGAGTTAGGTCGTTCTCACCCAGTTCTGTGCGCTGTGATCTACCGTCCTCCTAAATACAAACAAGGACTTTATCAATGACTTTTCCGAGTTCTTGGCTGGCATAATGCCAAAATATGAACGGGTTTTAATCCTCGGTGACTTAAACGTTCACGTCTGTTGTCCTACTAAGCCGTTGGCAAGGGACTTTTTAAATCTCATTGATGCGTTTGATCTTGTGCAGTCTGTGACCCCCACAGAAGGGCACGGACATACTCTTGATCTGGTCTTATCTTATGGACTGCCTGTTTCAAATGTTAAGATATGTGATGCTGTTTTCTCTGATCACATGCGCATTATACTTGAGATTTCTCTTCCCTGTCATATCACTATTCAGCGTGCACCTGCTCATACCTGTCGCTTGTTTAAATCCTCCACTACTGCTCAGTTCTCTGTTGCCTATAATAATGCAATTGGGGCTGTTTTGGAGCCCTCAGGTTGTTATAATACTGAGGAGTTACACTCCAAATTTTCTTCCATCTGTTTAAACATCCTTGACTCCATCGCTCCTCTTAAGGCCAGGCGCACTAAACCTAAATCTGAGCCATGGTTAAACGACATTACTCGTGCTGCCCGACAGCAGTGTCGAAGAGCTGAGCGCAAGTGGAAGAAAGACAAGCTTCAGGTGTTTTATGATATTTTAAAGGAAAGCTGGTGTAAATATCAGGAAACTCAAAGCCCAGAAAACGGAATATTTAGCTGACATTGTTGCAAAAAACTGTGATAAGCCCCGTGTTCTATTTAGTACTATTAACTCTGTTCTTAACCCCCCAAAATCCAATTGTTTAGAAGTGTCTTTTAAAACTTGTGAAACCTTTTAGCATTTTTTTGTGGACAAAGTAGCGTCCCTTAGAGCACGTATTTCTCTCCCTTCTTATGACCCTTCTATTCCTTTCAATTGTGCTGTTGTAAATTCGAGCCTGTATCCCTTTCTGACCTGAAGAAAATAACTGCTCAAATGAAACCCTCAGGCTCCCCCTCTGATGCTCTTCCCCCTCACTTTTTGGGATACTATTGGACCGTGCATCCAAATTTTAATAAACAGCAGCCTGACATCAGGTGATGTACCAGTATGTCATAAACATGCTGTGGTGCAGCCCTTGATCAAGAAGCCTCATCTGAATTCCTCTGTTTTTTCTAATTTTAGACCCATCTCTAAACTTCCTTTTCTTTCTAAAATTTTGGAGAAAGTAGTAGCTTTACAGTTGCAGTCTTTTCTAGATGCACCATGGCGAATTTTCAAGGTTTTCCAATCAGCTTATAAAGCCCTTCACAGCACAGAATCTGCCCTCAGAGTTTTTAATGATGTTTTATTAGCTGCGGACTCTGGGGACTCTGTCCTTCTTGTGCTTTTGGATCTTACAGCTGCTTTTGATACAGTAGACCAGGGGTTTTCAACCGGGGATCCGCGGCCCCCTGGTGGTCCGTGACGGCATTGCAGGGGGTCCACGACACAGCCTATGTTGATCAGTTCACCATTGATTTTTTTTTATTTTATAAATTCGCTTTGATATTTCAACACATTTCCAGATTACTCTTGAATATCGTGAAAAATATCTAATATAAGAAAAACATGTCTAAAATAATATAAAGGAGATTCACGCTGACAGAATGTAGCCTTGCACTTATCCAGTCTATGGTAGCCTGTGATTTGCTAATGTTAATGACACACAGCCCCTTGTTAAGTTCTGGATACGTTGCCAGACAGAATTTCCAGAGCTTGCTGCCAAAGCAATGAGGTGTCTTTTGCCCTTTCCAACTACCTACCTGTGTGAGAGCGGTGTTTCTACACTGGGCGTACTTGAAGAATAAGTACAGGGCAAGGGCCAACCAGAGAATGAGATACTGTCGCT
>PIJE02002463.1:39407-68248 GCA_002895965.2 Coryphaenoides rupestris | reverse complement strand
GGCTCCCAAACATCTAGTACAGTCTAATAGAGGCTACCCAAGGCCTCTAGTACAGTCTAATAGAGGCTCCCCAAGGCCTCTAGTACAGTCTAATAGAGGCTGCCCAAGGCCTCTAGTACAGTCTAATAGAGGCTGCCCAAGGCCTCTAGTACAGTCTAATAGAGGCTACCCAAGGCCTCTAAGACACCAGCTCTAAACAGAACCCCGTGGTGTGTTAAAGAAAGCATTCACCATGTGATCTCACTGTAGTGATCTTTGACATTGATGGATTCATGGCTGTTTGATGTCGCCTTTTGATTCTGAGCACTGCGTTTAAATCCCTCCCACAGGAAGGAAGTGCTCACCCACTGCTCGCCGGTTCCTTCTGCAGGAGCGGCGTGGAGCTGGGCTTCATGAGCGGCGAGGGCGGGGGGGTTTAGCGTAATATTTACACTGACCTTTTCCTCTCGCTGGCTCCAGGCCCATGGGAAAAACTTGTAGAAGACAAACAATGAACAATAGAGTTGAGAGATGAGCCACAGTGCCAGCCCAGCGTGTGCCACGGAGGGACGGGGACTACGAAGGTCTGGGGGTCAGGGAGAGAGGAGCTCCTGTTGCCCTCAGGAGAACATCTGGCCACCCAGCACTGTGTCTCCAGGCAGCTAGCACCCTGGACCACTGCCCTCATGCATGGAGAGGTCCTCCACTGGGCTCTTGTGCTTGGTAGTGAAGGGTTAGGGTCAAGGTTAGGGTCAGGGTCAGGGTCAGGGTTAGGGTCAGGGTTAGGGTCAGGGTCAGGGTTAGGGTCTAGGGTTAGGGTCAGGTTATGGGGTCAGGTTAGGGTTAGGGTCAGGGTCAGGGTAAGGGTTAGGGTCAGGGTTAGGATTATGGCTAGGGCTAGGGTTAGGGTCAGGGTCAGGGTCAGAGTCAGGGTTAGGGTCAGGGTTAGGGTCAGATTTAGGGTTAGGGTTAGGGCTAGGGTCAGGTTTAGGGTCAGGGTCAGGGTTAGGGTTAGGGATGTGTGGTGGGAAACATCAACAAATCATTTCTCTTCATCATACCCGGCCTTAATGTATATGCAAATGCCTGAAACCCACGGGGGAAGGAAAAGATCTGAGCAGGAGCACTCAGTATGCATATTGTGGTGTGTGTCCATTTGAACAGGCCCCTGCCCCCCGCCCCCCCAAGGGACCAGATCAAATCATGCAGGGTCATTGGCCTCAACTGATGTTTATGCAGCCAACTAGCCTAGCGGTGACCAACTGGCCACATCTCCGATTCATCAGATTAAACCGTCTAATTAGAAAATACTGCTTCCTCAGAGATTGCGTCTTGCCATATCATTAAAATTATTTCTGCCCTGCACAATTTGTTGGGATAAATGTAATACTGTCAGCATTCGAGCGTGTGCCTGGGTGGTCTGCCGGCATTCTAACAAGCCGGTGCCATTCCCAGAACCGGTGGAAATGCCTTGTTGACCTAGCGTGACAGAAGCTTTGAGGTCCCCAGCCTGCAGCCAGCAGCCCGACACCCAGCATCACCACCCTGCACCACCATCCTGCACCCTGCAGCGCGACACCCTGCACCACCACTCTGCACCCTGCAGCCTGACACCCTGCACCCTGCAGCCTGACACATTGCACCACCACCCTGCAGCCTGACACCCTGCAGCCTGACACCCTGCACCAACCCTGCACCACCATCCTGCACCCTGCAGACTGACACCCTGCACCACCACTCTGCACCACCATCCTCCACCCTGCAGCCTGACACCCTGCAGCCTGACACCCTGAACCACCAGCGCTGTCTGGGACCACAACACGCCTGCAACACCTCCCCTTTGGGCATGGATCTACCTGTCTGTCCATCTACCTGTCTGTCTATCTACAGTATCTGTCTATCTGTCTATCTGTCTGTCTGACAATACAATACAATACAATAACAACAACACACATAAATGGATAAATAAAAAACACAAACAAACAATAATTATATATAACTACATGTAAGTATAACTGACAATGTATATAATCCATAGTTCACATCTAAATGCATCTATTTTTCAGGTGGATAATAAGGAGGAGTAATATATTAAACATGTTTACTCTCTGAACCTCTGTAATGTGGGCGGGCGGGGATCAGCCAAGTCTTCGTTCTGGAAGTTCACAAAGGAAACCGGAAACCAGAACTGGAACCGGAACCGGAACACCTGTCATCTGTCAGCTGTAGTTCACTCCCCGTCGCCTCACAGAGGATCTGTAAGTCATCTGTTTCTACTCCTCTAAAGCTATCATATAATATAATAATATAATATTATATCATAATATTATATAATATTATATAATATTAATAACGCCGTGCGAGGGCTTCTGTAGATGTTTAAAGCTTTTATATCCGCAGGTTGAACATGTATACACTGACAGAGCCGAAGATACATGTTAGCCTAGCTTAGCTAGCTTAGCTAGCGTAGCTTAGCTTAGCTAGCGTAGCTTATCTTAGCTAGCGTAGCTTAGCGTAGCTTAGCTTAGTTTAGCTTAGCTTAGTTTAGCTTATTTGAGCTTAGCTTAGTTTATCTCAGCCTAGCTTAGTTTAGCCTAGCTTAGCTTATTTTAGCATATCTTAGCTTAGTTTAGCCTAGCCTAGCTTAGCTTAGCCTGGCTTAGTTTAGCCTAGCTTATTTGAGTTTAGCTTATTTTATCTTAGCTTATCTTAGTTTAGCTTAGCTCTGTATTTAGCCACTAGAGACTTTGTACAAGTTTTTATTTATTTATTGTATTTAAGGTTTTATTATTTTAAAGTTTGTAAACCTTGTAAGATAAGATAAGATAATATAAGATAAGAACTGTAGAACTGAGGTAGAACTGTATTAATCCTGAAGGAAATTCTTGTGCCAGGTTGCATAGCAATACAGTACAATAAAACAATAGAGAAATACACAGAATAATACAAATAAACTAACAGATTTACAAATGTACAGTCAAAATATAAAATAATAAAGTATATAGGCAAGATAAGATATTCAGACGGTGAAAACAATTGGTCATAATTGAAGTGTAATACTGTGATAATAATAATGGTTAGGGGACGTATTGCACCTGATAGAAAGAATATTAAGAATATTAGCACATGATGATGAGAGGAGATGAGAGGTAGTATTACAGGTAATATTTAGAGATAACATGATATTAATAATAATAATAATAATATAGTACATGATGATGAGAGGAGATGAGAGGTAGTATTACAGGTAATATTTAGAGATAACATGATATTAATAATAATAATAATATAGTACATGATGATGAGAGGTAGTATTACAGGTAATATTTAGAGATAACATGATATTAATAATAATATAGTACATGATGATGAGAGGTAGTATTACAGGTAATATTTAGAGATAACATGATATTAATAATAATAATATAGTACATGATGATGAGAGGTAGTATTACAGGTAATATTTAGAGATAACATGATATTAATAATAATAATAATATAGTACATGATGATGAGAGGAGATGAGAGGTAGTATTACAGGTAATATTTATAGATAACATGATATTAATAATAATAATAATAATATAGCACATGATGATGAGAGGAGATGAGAGGTAGTATTACAGGTAATATTTATAGATAACATGATATTAATAATAATAATAATATAGTACATGATGATGAGAGGAGATGAGAGGTAGTATTACAGGTAATATTTATAGATAACATGATATTAAATAATAATAATATATGTACATGATGATGAGAGGAGATGAGAGGTAGTATTACAGGTAAATAATTTATAGATAACATGAAGTTAAGTTAATAATAATAATATAAGTCACTGAATTGATGAGAGGAGATGGAGAGGTCGTATTCAGGTAATAATTTAGAGGATAACATGATATTAATAATAATAATAATATAGTAACACTGATGAATGAGAGGAGATGAGAGGTGTATTACAGGTAATATTTAGAGATAACATGATATTAATAATAATAATAATATAGTACATGGGAGATGAGAGGAGATGAGAGTAGTATTACAGATAATATTTAGAGATAACATGATATTAATAATAATAATAATAGTACATGATGATGGGGAGACGGTAGTATTACAGGTAATAATTTAGAGATAACGATGATATTAATAACTAATAATAATATAGTAACATGATGGGGATGAGAGTAGTAGTTACAGGTAATAATTTATAGATAACATGATATTAATAATAAATAATAATATAGAACCACATGATTAGTGAGAGGCAGATGAGAGGTAGTATTACAGATAATATTTAGAGATAACATGATATTAATAATAATAATAATATAGCACATGATGATGAGAGGAGATGAGAGGTAGTATTACAGATAATATTTTAGAGATAACATGATATTAATAATAATAATAATATAGCACATGATGATGAGAGGAGATGAGAGGTAGTATTACAGGTAATATTTAGAGATAACATGATATTAATAATAATAATAATATAGTACATGATGATGAGAAGGAGATGAGAGGTAGTATTACAGAGTAATATTAGAGATAACATGATATTAATAATAATAATAATATAGTACATGATCGATGAGAGGTAGTATTACAGGTAATATTTAAGATAACATGATATTAATATATAATAATAATAGTACATGATGATGAGAGGTTAGTGATTACAGGTAATATTTAGAGATAACATGATATTAATAATAATAATAATATAGTACATGATGATCGAGGAGATGAGAGGTAGTATTACAGGTAATATTTATAGATAACATGATATTAATAATAATAATAATATAGTACATGATGATGAGAGGAGATGAGAGGTAGTATTACAGGTAATATTTAGAGATAACATGATATTAATAATAATAATAATATAGTACATGATGATGAGAGGAGATGAGAGGTAGTATTACAGGTAATATTTATAGATAACATGATATTAATAATAATAATAATATAGTACATGATGATGAGAGGAGATTGAGAAGTAGTATGTTACAGAATAATATTTATAGATAACATGATATTAATAATAATAATAATATAGTACATGATGATGGAGAGTAGTATTACAGATAATATTTAGAGATAACATGGATATTAATAATAAATAATAATATAACCACATGATTAGTGAGAGGCAGATGAGAGGTAGTATTACAGATAATATTTCATAGATAACATGAATATTAATAATTAATAATATAGTACATGATGATGAGAGATGAGAGGTAGTATTACAGGTAATATTTATAGATAACATGATATTAATAATAATAATAATATAGTACATGATGATGAGAGGAGATGAGAGGTAGTATTACAGGTAATATTTAGAGATAACATGATATTAATAATAATAATAATATAGTACATGATGATTGAGGAGATGAGAGGTAGTATTACAGGTAATATTTAGAGATAACATGAATTAATAATAATAATAATATAGTACATGATGATGAGAGGAGATGAGAGGTTAGTATTTACAGGTAATATTTAGAGATAACATGATATTAATAATAATAATATAGTACATGATGATGAGAGGAGATGAGAGGTAGTATTACAGGTAATATTTAGAGATAACATGATATTAATAATAATAATAATATAGTACATGATGATGAGAGGAGATGAGAGGTAGTATTACAGGTAATATTTAGAGATAACATGATATTAATAATAATAATAATATAGTACATGATGATGAGAGGAGATGAGAGGTAGTATTACAGATAATATTTATAGATAACATGATATTAATAATAATAATAATATAGTACATGATGATGAGAGGAGATGAGAGGTAGTATTACATTATATTTTATATAATATCATGTTATCTCTAAATATTATCTGTAATACTACCTCTCATCTCCTCTCATCATCATGTACTATATTATTATTATTATTAATATCATGTTATCTATAAATATTACCTGTAATACTACCTCTCATCTCCTCTCATCATCATGTACTATATTATTATTATTATTAATATCATGTTATCTCTAAATATTACCTGTAATACTACCTCTCATCTCCTCTCATCATCATGTATATATTAATATCATGTTATCTCTAAATATTACCTGTAATACTACCTCTCATCTCCTCTCATCATCATGTACTATATTATTATTATTATTATTAATATCATGTTATCTCTAAATATTATCTGTAATACTACCTCTCATCTCCTCTCATCATCATGTACTATATTATTATTATTATTAATATCATGTTATCTCTAAATATTACCTGTAATACTACCTCTCATCATCATGTACTATATTATTATTATTATTAATATCATGTTATCTCTAAATATTACCTGTAATACTACCTCTCATCATCATGTGTATATTATTTCAACATTATGTGCAATATTCTTAATATTCTTTCTATCAGGTGCAATACGTCCCCTAAACATTATTATTATCACAGTATTACACTTCAATTATGACAAATTGTTTTCGCATCTGAATATCTTATCTTGCCTATATATTTGTATATTTATATATTTTGACTGTACATTTGTAAATCTGTTAGTTTATTTGAATTATTCTGTGTATTTCTCTATTGTTTTATTGTACTGTATTGCTATGCAACCTGGCACAAGAATTTCTTCAGGATTAATACAGTTCTACCTTATCTTCTTATGTTATCTTATCTTATATTATCTTATCTTATCTTACAAGGTTTACAAACTTTAAAATAATAAAACCTTAAATACAATAAATAAATAAAAACTTGTACAAAGTCTCTAGTGGCTAAATACAGAGCTAAGCTAAACTAAGATAAGCTAAGATAAAATAAGCTAAACTCAAATAAGCTAGGCTAAGCTAAGCCAGGCTAAGCTAAGCTAGGCTAGGCTAAACTAAGCTAAGATATGCTAAAATAAGCTAAGCTAGGCTGAGATAAGCTAAGATAAGCTCAAATAAGCTAAGCTAAACTAAGCTAAACTACGCTAAGCTACGCTAGCTAAGCTAAGCTACGCTAGCTAAGCTAAGCTACGCTAGCTAAGCTAGGCTAACATGTATCTTCGGCTCTGTCAGTGTATACATGTTCAACCTGCGGATATAAAAGCTTTAAACATCTACAGAAGCCCTCGCACGGCGTTATTAATATATATAATTATATAATATTATATGATATTATTATATTATTATATTATGATAGCTTTACGAGGAGTAGAAACAGATGACTTACAGATCCTCTGTGAGGCGACGGGGAGTGAACTACAGCTGACAGATGAACAGGTGTTCCGGTTTCCGGTTCCAGTTCTGGTTTCCGGTTTCCTTTGTGAACTTCCAGAACGAAGACTTGGCTGATCCCCGCCCGCCCACATTACAGAGGTTCAGAGAGTAAACATGTTTAATATATTACTCCTCCTTATTATCCACCTGAAAAATAGATGCATTTAGATGTGAACTATGGATTATATACATTGTCAGTTATACTTACATGTAGTTATATATAATTATTGTTTATCCATTTAAGTGTGTTGTTGTTATTGTATTGTATTGTATTGTCAGACAGACAGATAGACAGATAGACAGATACTGTAGATAGACAGACAGGTAGATGGACAGACAGGTAGATCCATGCCCAAAGGGGAGGTGTTGCAGGCGTGTTGTGGTCCCAGACAGCGCTGGTGGTGCAGGGTGTCAGGCTGCAGGGTGTCAGGCTGCAGGGTGTCATCAGGGTGCAGGGTGGAGGATGGTGGTGCAGGGTGGTGGTGCAGGGTGTCAGTCTGCAGGGTGCAGGATGGTGGTGCAGGGTGGTGGTGCAGGGTTGGTGCAGGGTGTCAGTCTGCAGGGTGTCAGGCTGCAGGGTGTCGTCAGGGTGCAGGGTGCAGGATGGTGGTGCAGGGTGTCAGTCTGCAGGGTGCAGGATGGTGGGTGCAGGGTTGGTGCAGGGTGTCAGGCTGCAGGGTGTCAGGCTGCAGGGTGGTGGTGCAATGTGTCAGGCTGCAGGGTGCAGGGTGTCAGGCTGCAGGGTGCAGAGTGGTGGTGCAGGGTGGTCGCGCTGCAGGGTGCAGGATGGTGGTGCAGGGTGGTGATGCTGGGTGTCGGGCTGCTGGCTGCAGACTGGGGACCTCAGAGCTTCTGTCACGCTAGGTCAACAAGGCATTTCCACCGGTTCTGGGAATGGCACCGGCTCGTTAGAACGCTGGCAGACCACCCAGGCACACGCTCGAATGCTGACAGTATTACATTTATCCCAACAAATTGTGCAGGGCAGAAATAATTTTAATGATATGGCATGACGCAATCTCTCAGGAAGCAGTATTTTCTAATTAGACGGTTTTAATCTGATGAATCGGAGATGTGGCCAGTTGGTCACCGCTAGGCTAGTTGGCTGCATAAACATCAGTTGAGGCCAATGACCCTGCGGGGCGGGGGGCAGGGGCCTGTTCAAATGGACACACACCACAATATGCATACTGAGTGCTCCTGCTCAGATCTTTTCCTTCCCCCGTGGGTTTCAGGCATTTGCATATACATTAAGGCGGGTATCATGAAGAGAAATGATTTGTTGCTGTTTCCCACCACACATCCCTAACCCTAACCCTGACCCTGACCCTAAACCTGACCCTAGCCCTAACCCTAACCCTAAATCTGACCCTAACCCTGACCCTAACCCTGACTCTGACCCTGACCCTGACCCTAACCCTAGCCCTAGCCATAATCCTAAACCTGACCCTAACCCTGACCCTGACCTTGACCCTAACCCTAACCCTGACCCTTGCCATAATCCTGACCCTAACCCTGACCCTAACCCTGACCCTGACCCTAACCCTGACCCTAACCCTGACCCTGACCCTGACCCTAACCTTGACCCTAACCCTTCACTACCAAGCACAAGAGCCCAGTGGAGGACCTCTCCATGCATGAGGGCAGTGGTCCAGGGTGCTAGCTGCCTGGAGACACAGTGCTGGGTGGCCAGATGTTCTCCTGAGGGCAACAGGAGCTCCTCTCTCCCTGACCCCCAGACCTTCGTAGTCCCCGTCCCTCCGTGGCACACGCTGGGCTGGCACTGTGGCTCATCTCTCAACTCTATTGTTCATTGTTTGTCTTCTACAAGTTTTTCCCATGGGCCTGGAGCCAGCGAGAGGAAAAGGTCAGTGTAAATATTACGCTAAACCCCCCCGCCCTCGCCGCTCATGAAGCCCAGCTCCACGCCGCTCCTGCAGAAGGAACCGGCGAGCAGTGGGTGAGCACTTCCTTCCTGTGGGAGGGATTTTAAACGCAGTGCTCAGAATCAAAAGGCGACATCAAACAGCCATGAATCCATCAATGTCAAAGATCACTACAGTGAGATCACATGGTGAATGCTTTCTTTAACACACCACGGGGTTCTGTTTAGAGCTGGTGTCTTAGAGGCCTTGGGTAGCCTCTATTAGAGTGTCTTAGAGGCCTTGGGCAGCCTCTATTAGACTGTACTAGAGGCCTTGGGCAGCCTCTATTAGAGTGCACTAGAGGCCTTGGGAGCCTCTATTAGACTGTAACTAGAGGCCTTGGGTAGCCTCTATTAGACTGTACTAGAGGCCTTGGGGAGCCTTCTATTAGACTGTACTAGAGGCCTTGGGCAGGCCTCTATTTAGAACCCCCCTAGGGTAAGAGCCTTGGGCAGCCTCTATTAGACTGTACTAGAGGCCTTGGGTAGCCTCTATTAGAGTGCACTAGATGTTTTGGTTAGCCTCTCTGCATCCGCCTCCCAGAGGAGTCCGGAGACATGATGGGAGAGGGAGAGAGATGGGAGAGAGAGAGAGAGAGAGAGAGAGAGAGAGAGAGAGAGAGAGAGAGAGAGAGAGAGAGAGAGAGAGACATGATGGGAGAGCGAGAGAGAGAGAGAGAGAGAGAGAGAGAGAGAGAGAGAGAGAGAAAGAAGAGAGAGAGAGAGAGAGGGAGAGAGAGAGAGAGAGACATGAGGAGAGAGAGAGAGAATCACTGAGGGAGAGAATGAGAGAGAGAGAGAGAGAGAGAGAGAGAGAGAGAGAGAGAGAGAGAGAGAGAGACATGATGGGAGAGCGAGAGAGAGAGTAGAAATGATAATATTAAGATATTGCACATAATGTTGAAAGGTAATGTAGGAGAGGTATTGGACATCATTAAGAATATTGCACATTAATAATAATAATAATAATAATAATAATATAGCACATGACGATGAGAGGAGATGAGAGGTAGTATTACAGGTAATATTTAGAGATAAAATGATATTAATAATAATAATATAGCACATGATGATGAGAGGAGATGAGAGGTAGTATTACAGGTAATATTTAGAGATAATAATAATAATATAGCACATAATGATGAGAGGTAGTATTACAGGTAATATTTATAGATAACATGATAATAATAATAATAATAATATAGCACATGATATCGAGAGTATTGCACATGATGTTGGGCAGTAATATTAGTATTGCAGGTATTCCAGTCATATTGTCATGAATTGAGTTTATTCTTGAATGAAACTGAATGAGGTTACAGGGAAGGGATGGCAGAAGAAGGTGATCTGTATGTTGTAGATATATACAGTAGCTTTACAATCAATCAGCTGTCAAATGTGTTGATCATGTAGGAAACAGGAAGTAGATCTCGCTGTCGGGTGGTGAGGCAGGAAGTGGATGTAGTTTACATCATGTGACTGGAGATCATTTGCCTTGACATTCAAAACAAATGAGGTAAACAAACAAACAAATAAATCCTGGAGACTCTTCGCCAAACGTACCTTTAAGGTGAAGCGATGCTGTTGCATATTCTCAAGCACATTTAGAAATGTTTCATTTAAATGTTCAACATAAAGGCTTTTCCAACTGTAAATATATCTAATGACCTGGCATAAGGCCATGCTAGATGGTGTTCATAGCAGCTGTTCTTATATTCTTACTAACTCATCGTTATTGTTAGTAGCTAAAAGCTTTGTTGCAATGTAGGCCTACATTTCTTATAATTTAATGTTTTGTTTATTCATTGATTTATTGCAAATTATTTATTTAGTTTAGTTAATTGAATGTAGTATAATAATAATAATAATAATTATAGTATTTCCATTTTGTTCAACATTTGGATCTCAAGCCACAGTTGGTCTGTCAATGTGGTCGACAACACTTAAACCATCTAGAATCACCTTTAACCAATTAAAATGAAATGAAAATTGGTGCCTCTCCTTCAACAAATGTACTCTTTGTAAGTCGCTTTGGATAAAAGCGTCTGCCAAATGCCCTAAATGTAAATGTAAATGTAAAATGAATACATCATAGCACCAAGAACATCACACAGGCAATTCATCTGAAATAAGTTGCATGTTAATTTGTATATAAACATATTGACATGTGTAGTCAAGTAGTCATGGATGTATTTCTGCGATCAGCAGAGCATAGTTTTTAGTTAATTAAATGGCAATACTTTGTAAAGTCTTTAGTGTTGTCGTTCTGTGATCCATAATCTATCGTACATCTACACGTGTAAGGTTACCAGTGTGGCCCTGAACACTCATTAAGTGAGCTGTTTTCTAACAGAACTCAGCCTAAGCCCCGGACTACCACCTCTGTAGGCTTTTGTCAAATATTGTTCCAACATATTTTCTTTAATTATACCTTTCCAGGGGAAAAATACCTTTTATCGGGTGTGTGTTTGTCTAACTGATGGCTTGTGTGAGAGGGATTGATTGACAGGCTGTGAGTGGGCCGGCGCCTCCAGAACAAGTTGGTATTGAGCCGCTCAGTCAGCTAGACCCCCGACTCCTAGAAGTCCAAGGTCTTTCAGTATACCTCCTCCTCCTCCTCCTCCCACCCTGTGACACGCGGCTCCCGGGACCCCCTGCACGAGGGTGGGGGGGGCGAGGGGCCCGGAGCCATTTCCTGCTCCCCTTGTGGGGCCTCTAATTGGAAGATTTGGGTGGCCTGTTTGTTTGTGTTAGTGGAAAGCAGTGGGCTGTGTTTTTCAGCCAGTTTCTCAACGCCGCTGCCCCACGGAGGCCGAGGTGAGTGAGACGACAATATGGGTCAAGTGAGGCCCTCTGGGGGCTCTGCCTTGTCCTGTCCCCCTCTCCGGTCCTTCCCCCTGGGTTACCCGCCGCTGACAGCCTGGCCCACCGCTGGCTCTCACCGCGGGTTTCCATGACCCAGTCAGACGAGGAGATGGACCACACCAGAACCTCAGACAGACAGACACACAGGCAGGCAGACAGACAGACAGACAGACAGAGATATGACTCGGTCAGAGGTCACAGCGTTAGTGGGTCATTGCTTGATACTTTTTCATTTACAATCAGCCATTTTCTCTTGGAGCCAACAGTGTTTATTAAGTTTATGTTTATTACATTCATGTTTATTACATTTATGTTTAGTCAGCGAGGACGTTCCTCTTGTTTCTCCAAAGCATTTTTCCTGCAATACGGTGGAATTATAAAAGTTGTCACTCAATCCTAAAAGTCAACATTTGTGTTTGTTGTTGCTGGCTTTTCCTTATGACTTGCTGGTGCCGTTCGGCTGCAGTTGGTCTACATTTTAAATGCAACTTGAAACCAACAAACAAATAAATCAGAAGCCAGTGATAATAAACCTGAGGTCAGGCGGACGGAGAGAGACGAGGATGGAGGAGCAGACGCCTAGCAGGCTGCTGACCAGGTCTCCGTAAGGCTACAACTAGAACCCACTGCTCTGTCAGGCTACAACTAGAAACCACTGCTCTATCAGACTAGAACTAGAGCCTGCTGCTCCGTCAGACTAGAACTAGAACCTGCTGCTCCGCCAGACAAGAACTAGAACCCGCTGCTCCGTCAGACTACAACTAGAACCTGCTGCTCCGTCAGACTACAACTAGAACCCCTGCTCCGTCAGGCTAGAACCAGAACCTGCTGCCTGCTGAACCCAGCCGGGCTCGGCGTCGCTGAGAGCCAATCAGAAGTAACCTTTTAGAATGCATTGTTAATTGAGTGCATTGTGTTTGACTAAACGACTGACGACTACTGCTGGACTGTTGGTATCTTTCACTTATAGATACCTGGTCAGGTCACATGTGCTGCAGGTCGACGGCCGTTGATTGATCACCCATTTTGATTGCTCGTTAGTGACGTAAACCCCTCCTCCTCTGAGGTGTTTCCAGATGTGTTCCCCCAGTGAGTCCTGAACATCAGCTCTGAGGCTCCTCTGGGAGGACTGAGGCTGAGGTTGTTTCAAAGCTCTCCTGGAGCTGTCTGATCAGCCGCCGGGCCAGGAGATGTTTGGCTTGCTCTGTGCATTCAGCGGTGAGGGAGGGGGGTTAGGGTTAGGTTGGGGGGGGGGGCGTGTTTGATGGAATCTGGTGTTTGTGTAATGTCGGGGGGGCACTGAGTGGTCTGGTGTTAGTGTCGAGGGTTCCGTGCCGCCACTGTGGGGAACTAGTCTTGATGATTTGGGGGGGGGGGGGGGGGGGCTGGGTGGGTGGAGGGCGGAGCTAGTCGGGGTGATGAGTTGCCTGAAAGGGTTCCTTTGTACGCTCTCAGACCGTCTCTCTCTCTCACACACACACACACACACACACACACACACACACACACACACACACACACACACACACACATTTACCCTGCTAGCCGCCAATCACGGCCAGCGAGTCAGAGCGAGCCTTTGAGTGGCGCCCGCCGGTGCTTGAGGAGCCCCTCCCTCTTCAGACACACCGCGCTGTGTTGACGTGCAGCCACGAGGAGCACCTCTGGTCAGTCCAGATGTTAGAACACACGTGGGCCACATCCTGGGGGACCCCCTCAGTTTAACCGTGTGCTACGAAGCGTGTTCAGGTCGCGTGTGATCCTGTCGGGCTCCCCACGTGTCCACGAGCACCACACAAGCTCCCTGAACACATCCCCGTTAACGAGTGTGAATTAGAGTTAGTTAATTAACGTTAGTATCTTGCTTGTACATAGGGGGATGAAATTGGCCGTCTCCACCAGGCCCCAGGCCGTCTCACGTGGGAGTAACATTAATGTAAAGTTAATGTAACGTTAATGTAACGTTAGCGTAACCTGTGTGTGGGAGCAGCCCAGTCTAGTGTTCCATGGCTGGAGGTCCAGTGGTTCTGCAGCGTGCCCTCTGCTATATTATTATAATAGGTATGGATGGGAAGCCTTTGCTCTGTCCTGGAGGGCTGGCCCGGCCTCCAGACCTCTAGGACCAGGAGGAGTCAGAGCCTGTTGATCAGCCAGCCTCCAAGGAAAACAAACCTGCCGTCTCGGTCCAATTACCAGATGGAGTGCCGGGGGGGGCGAGGAATAAACCTGGTACTGGTTCTGTCAGGAAATACATTAAGCCCACAATGCAGAGATGTGAGCTGACACCGGTTGCAGGCAAATGGGTTGATGGGGTGGGGGGGTTTGTGGGGATCCTCTTGCGCCCCCTAGAGACCAGGGGGCTCCGTTGTAAGTCTCACTTGTTTCAGACAATGCAACGCAACAGGATGGACGAAACGGGTCGCAAGTCTCTGAGATCCAGGTTCCTCCTCCTGCTCACAACGTGGACGCTTGTCTCCTCACATGCTCTCTCTGTTGCACAGCGTTCAGCTGCGTGTGTGTGTGTGTGTGCGCGCGTGTGTGTGTATGCGTGTGCGCGCGTGTGTGTGTGTGTGCGTGTGAGGGTCTGGCCAGTGTTTCCGTGTCCATGCGGCCCCCAGAGTAAAGTAAACACATCGGGTCCTTTCTCATCCCAGCCGTCAGCAGGCTCTCCCCCGGCCCGCGCCAGACCACACACCCAGACCACACACACACACACACACACACACACACACACACACACACACACACACACACACACACACACACACACACACACACACACACACAGGCCTCGCCGCAGATCCCTCCACACACTCGCACGGGCTGCACACAGACCACACAGCGCCAACTGGGGCTCTCGCACGCAACCCAGCCAACCTGTCATCCTGCCCAGCCTGTGTGTGTGTGTGTGTGTGCCTGTGTGTGTGTGTGTGTGTGTACGCGCATTTCTGTGCATTTCTGTGCATTTCTGTGCGTGTGTGTGTGTGTGTGTGTGTGTATTTCCAATGCGGGCTTGTTAGGGTTGGGGGGGGTTAGATAGAACTCCTGGAAAGTAACATACCGATTCCATACCACCCCTTTATTTTTTTTTCCTTTCTTTCGGAATAATGGCCTCCTCCCCCCTCCTCCCTTCTACCCTCTCCCCCCCTCCTCCCTCCACGCCCTCCTCCTCCTCCTCCTCCTCCCTCCTCCCTCCTCCCATTGTAAACATGTGGGCCTGATGGAAGACACACGGAGCACTTGTTCCAGGCCTGTTAACCTCTTATCATCTTCAGGGGATGTTACCCAGGGCCGCCCTCCCAGGTAGAGGCTGGTCCTCTGCACAAGGACCCCCACCCACCCCGTCTGGGTACCAGAGAGGAGACCCCCCTCCCCCACCTGGGTACCAGAGAGGAGACCCCCCTCCCCCACCTGGGTACCAGAGAGGAGACCCTCCTCCCCCGCCTGGGTACCAGAGAGGAGACCCTCCTCCCCCACCTGGGTACCAGAGAGGAGACCCCCCTCCTCCGGCTGGGTACCAGAGACCACCCCCCACACCTTGGTTCCAGAGACCACCCCCCACACCTGGGTACCAGAGAGGAGACCCCCGCCTGGGTACCAGAGACCCCCCCCCACACCTGGGTACCAGAGAGGAGACCCCCCCCCCAACCCCGCCTGGGTACCAGAAAAGGCAGAAAAGGCTTTGTGTTAATGATGGCTATTTAAAGACTCGCGGTCATGACTTCCACTCCCATCCGAAGTGTGGATTTCACGGCGTAGCGCAGAAATCAAACGGCCTCTGCTGGGAGCGGGCTGGGCTCTGTTATCCGTGAGGTTCTCCTGGCTCGGGGTCCGGCCTTACGTTGACGTTGACGTGTTTGTTTTCTGAGCGTGGAACAGACGGACGGACAACATCTTTAATATATACGTCAACGTCTCCGACCCGAGGGGTTCTGTACCAGACCTGTTCTGCGGCCGAGCGGCGCGGTGAACCCCGTTCTGCGGGCGAGCGGCGCGGTGAACCTCCTGTCGCGGGTTCCGTGTGAACCGGTCGCGGGTCCCGTTCCGTGTGAACTCTGCGTGTTTGTGGCGGACGTGTTTGGCTCAGCGGTGGCCGAGTTGTTCGCTGCTTCTCTGGATTAATCAGCGTCAGCAGGACCTGGCGCTCCAGTGTTCACATCTGCAGCTGAAACGCATCCCGTCATTATTCTGTTCTGGTTTTCTGGTTCCACTCTCTTTTGGAAATGTTCCTTTTTCTTGCGTCTTCCGAGAGAGCGCTCCACCAGCTGATCTCCATAAGAGCTTCCCCCTCTCAGGTACCACTAGCCCCCCTCCGCCTGCCGGGAGACGGGGGGCTGGGGGGGGGCTCCATGAAATGATCCGGAGACTCTTTATTTATTCTTCACCGTGAGGTTTACATTCCTCCTTCCTCTTCCTCCTCCTCCTCCTCCTCCTCCTCCTCCTCCTCCTCCTCCCTACTATGCTCCATTCCTCCGCTATTATCTGAGATAACTAGTGGTGTGTGTGTGTGTGTGTGTGCGTGTGCGTGTGCGTGTGTGTCGCAGGTAAACAACATGCACAAAACAACATGTACAAAACAACAAAAGGTCTCTTGATTTGGGGAATCGTCTGTTTACCGTGAACACATGAGACACAGGTCTGATCGAGCCTGGGGGAACTGTAGCGCAGAGCCATTCATATTCTACAGTATAAACGGTTTATATCCCCTGATAAGTTGGTGTCATCTTTGCACAATTTCCTCGAGCTTTTCTACTTTTGCATATCCAAGCTGTTTTTAATAACCTTTGAAAGGGCTTTCCGCTGGTGCCTGACCGTTGCCTCCCTTGTCCCCTGTAGTCTCCAGCAGTGTCCTCCTCGGTGCTCCTGCCCTCCCCACGCCACGCCACCATGTCCCGGCCTCACACACCCCCCTTGGTCACCGGCATCTCCCCCAACGAGGGAGTCGCCTGGACCAAGGTCACCATCCGCGGGGAGAACTTGGGCACCGGCGCCGCCGACCTCATCGGTAAGGAGTTGTCAACCGGACCTCAAGCACATGGGCACATTTGGCACTTTATATTTGTTGTCTTGTTCGCTTGTGTA
Organism: Coryphaenoides rupestris; assembly: GCA_002895965.2. Classification (NCBI taxonomy): domain Eukaryota; kingdom Metazoa; phylum Chordata; class Actinopteri; order Gadiformes; family Macrouridae; genus Coryphaenoides; species Coryphaenoides rupestris. The sequence continues at coordinate 51,109 of PIJE02002463.1, read as the reverse complement.
TCCGCTAACCTGCGCTTAAAGTGTCCGTCACGGATTTAGATTTGTTTAATCTATTTAATTTAACCTTCTTTCACAGAAATGTAAACGGTTAATGTTTGTGTCATTATTTATTCACTGGATCTAATTATTTACAGAATCAAATGAATTACCCGTTGTGATTTGAAAATAATACTGACCTATTTATTCACCAAATGCAATGTCTTTAGTTAGTTAATCAAATAGATTCAATCATTATTGTTAAATACCCTTTATTTGATTACATTTTCTATTTAAATTCTTCTAATTTATTTGGGGCACGATTATGATATATTTAGCTTTTACATGGCATTTGAATTTATTTTCAAATTTTAGCGACACTAACCTTAATTAAACTTGCATTAAAAAAATATTTGACAGTACATATCTCCATACAAACACCCAAGCATTGAAGGCATGATCTCAATTTTATCTGAACATTTTTACATTATGATTTAAGGTAATTTTTTTACCAGCTACATATGCACATGTTACTGATGTTATTTAGATAATGAGATAAATATCTAAATTAGTAATTTCCAAAGTACTAATTTCCATGACGTTCTTGCAGGGACCTCGGCTGAATTGCCGCCTGTTTAGATTAAGTGGAGCAAGATTAAATATGAATACAATAATAATAATTAAAGCGTTAAATTGTAGTGTTGAAAATGTTAACACTTTAAACAAAAAGTGAGTTATTTAAATTGATACTTGGTAATTACTTTAAAATTATGTCCGATTTGTATCTTATTTCAAATTATGTCAGGTTTTTATATTTCACCTATATTAGGACTATACATTTGTAAATCTGTTATTTTATTTTATTATTCTGTTTATTTCTCTATTGTTTTATTGTATTGCTATGCAACCTCACACAACAATTTCCTTAATAAAGTTCTATCTTATCTTAACAATATATTTTGAGTTAGGTTCATATATGGCAAACAAATCTGAAGCCTTTGGGCAAGGCTAAAAGGTTCTAATAATAACATGATAATAAAAATAATAAATGGGAACATGAATAATAAAGCAAAATACTAAAGCATTTTTCCTGTCAGAAAATACTGCATTTGTGGAGTTTGGTCGTCTGCTGACTATTACTACCGTCTATGAGGCGACATTCTCCTAGCGCAGACCTGCAGTGTGGAAGTTACGGCCCACAAATATTTACACAGCCCCAGCTAGAGGGAGAAATTCAAGAGCTAATCATCACAGACTCTCTCTCTAGGAGTGTCAGTACTCTAGGGGTGGTCAGTACTCTAGGGGTGGTCAGTACTCTAGGGTTGTCAGTTGTCAGTACTCTAGGGGTGGTCAGTACTCTAGGGTTGTCAGTTGTCAGTACTCTAGGGGTGGTCAGTACTCTAGGGTTGTCAGTTGTCAGTACTCTATGGGTGGTCAGTACTCTAGGGTTGTCAGTTGTCAGTACTCTAGGGGTGTCAGTTGTCAGTACTCTAGGGGTGGTCAGTACTCTAGGGGTGTCAGTACTCTAGGGTTGTCAGTACTCTCGGGGTTGTCAGTACTCTAGGGCTGTCAGTTGTCAGTATTCTAGGGGTGTGAGTACTCTAGGGGTGTCAGTACTCTCGGGGTTGTCAGTACTCTAGGACTGCCAGTTGTCAGTACTCTTTCCACATCTCCCCTTATAGATACTTTCCCTGTGCACTAATTCCTATGTGCTCCACTGCTCTGGCATCCAGGGTGGAGGATGGAGTCTAGGCTAGCGTGTGGTCGCTCTTACACACACATAAACACACATGCACACACACACACACATACACACACACACACGCACACACACACACACACGCACCACACACACACAGCTCTGTACTTGGCACGTGGCATCCTGGCCAATGATACGTCTCAGTTTCTGACCATGAGTCGTCCCCTGGGACTGGAATTAGACAATTAGATGGGAACAAATATGTTGTGCGCCAGCGTTCACATTCCACTAAGTGGCCTGAGGAGGTCGCAGGCAGCGGCAGGAAAGCAGCTCTAACGGCAGTATTATTATTTAAGGTTTTATGAGCCATTTGTAGAATAATTCACACGAGCCGTTTTATTATGTTTGACCACCCGCCCCCCCCCCCACCCTCCCTAGAAGCTTTCTCACTTCCCACAATTTGAAATGTCAAAGCAATCTTCCTCCTGCGATGCTCCGAGAGGCCCTGAAAGTAAGAGGGCCGACGTGAAGGGAAGGGAAGCCGTTAACAAGCCACTTAGCTCAAGTGTCCCGAAGCTGTGGAGGTCTTGAGTGAGAGTACCTGACATAGATACCCCCTGCTGCCCCCACCCTCCCGCTGCTGCCCCCACCCACCCTCCGCTGCTGCCTCCACCCACCCACCCTCCGCTGCTGCCTCCACCCTGCCTCCACCCACCCTCCGCTGCCTCCACCCTGCCTCCACCCACACTCCGCTGCCTCCACCCACCCTCCGCTGCCTCCATCCTGCCTCCACCCACCCTCCGCTGCCTCCACCCACCCTCTGCTACACTTTTACCCTGCGCTCGTCCCTTGACTAAACTTAGCTGCCGTCGCTCGAACAAGCACCTGGAACCTCCAACGTTTTGTTTATTGTCTTATGTCTCACTGTCTCTCTCTCTCTCTCTCTCTCTCTCTCTCTCTCTCTCTCTCTCTCTGTATCTCTCCCCCCCCCCCCCCCCCCCAGGCTTGTCGATCTGCGGTCATAACTGTCTCCTGACGGCCGAGTGGATGTCGGCCAGTAAGATAGTGTGTCGCGTGGGCCCCGCCAAGGACGACAAGGGAGAGATCATCGTCACAACCAAGTCGGGGGGAGACGGCACCTCCACCGTCTCCTTCAAGCTCCTCAAGCCAGACAAGATTGGTGAGACCCCCCCCCCCCTGCTAGTACATACACATGTGTAGCTTTGAACATGCGTGGTGGTGAGCATGTGTCTGTGTGTGTGCAGGGATCCTGGACCAGTCGGCCGTGTGGGTAGACGAGATGAACTACTACGACATGCGGACCGACCGCAACAAAGGCATCTCGCCGCTGTCCCTGCGGCCGAGCAACCCGCTGGGCATCGACATCGACAAGTACGGCACGGGAACATGCGTGCACACACACACACACGCATGCACACAGATCCAGGAACACGCCTACATGCGAAATCCCTCCACGCGGTCGTGAACACACGCACAAGATTCATGTGAGACGTGTTTTTTTATTCCCAGAACAGAAACAAACTCTTGGCTCTCCCGAGGAGGCATTTCAGGTTCTCTGCCAGCACAGCGATGCCTGAGCTGCCTCTCTGAGTGGAAACTACATGATTAGTTCACACTGCACAGTGAGAGACGGGAGAACGAGATCTTGGACACGATAAATTGAACGTCCCGACCCAGCGTGGCACCTCCCCCTGTCAGCTGGGGAGCTGCAGGGCGGTAATGTAGACCTTGTGTGGTCGGGGTCTGGCCTCAGTGTTTGTTAGTATTAGAAGGGCCAGAGGGCAAGTGACCGCTCGTGGCCAATCCTTGACCGGAGATAAACATCCCAACATCCCTGCTTCTGCCAGGCCTTCACACCTCCAGCATGTCCAAGGTGTGCAGTGTAGGACACCTCCAGCATGTCCAAGGTGTGCAGTGTAGGACACCTCCAGCATGTCCAAGGTGTGCACTTTAACTTGACAGGCATTTAGCAGCCCTCTGCATGCTTTGTGGAATCTGGTTTGGACAGGGACGGCGCTTCGATTAAATTAAATCCCCTGTCGGAGCACTTTTAGCGAGAGAATCTGTTTCAGTAGGTTCAGGTAGTCAGCCTGACTCCGTGGTGATTTCACTGAAGACGTTTCACATACCTTCGCGCGGTGATGTCACCGACAGATCGTTCACAACACGGGCCGGGGAGGAAGACTTTTCCAGCTGTTTTCATTTCTTTGGGTGGACGCGCTGTAAGCTGTCAGAGGTGTGGTGCCTGAATGCTCGTGTTTGTGATGGACTGGATTATTTGAACTCTCAATTCAGATGCCGAATGCAACATTCAATGTGGTCTTGGTGTCTCTGAAGCAGTGGAAGGGGCGGGCTTTAAATGTGTCATGCATCCCATTAGCATTATGGTTGAAGATGAACAGTAATTTTCTCCTCTTGCTCTGATTATTTAAAAAGATTATACCATATTGTTTGCATGCATGAATCTCAGTTTTAAATGTGATTATACAATTCACAACTCTCACTCTCATTTTGTCTCTCAAATATCTGGTAAATATGAATAAAAGATGTGGTAATTATGATCAAATATCTGGTAATAGGAATACAATACCTGGCTAATAGGAATTAAATATATGTTCAATATGATTAAATATCTGGTAAATATTAATAAAATACCTGGTAAATATTAATACAATTTCTGGTAAATATGAATAAATGTTTTCACCATTGCTGTTTCTAACTTTGGTTCTAGTATTGCCTTTTGAGCATTCTTACAATGTATATATAACTTTGGTTTTAATATTGATGTTCTTAAAACTTCTATATAACTTCTATATAACTTTGGTTATATAATGGTAGAGTTCCCCATGCAGTTGTAATGGTAGAGTCCGCCATGCAGTTGTAATGGTAGAGTCCCCCATACAGTTGTAATGGTAGAGTCCCCCATGCAGTTGTAATGGTGGTGTCCCCCATGCAGTTGTAATGGTAGAGTCCCCCATGCAGTTGTAATGATGGAGTCCCCCATGCAGTTGTAATGGTGCAGTCCGTGCCCTGTGTGCAGGAGGGCGGTGGTGGCGGAGGGTCTGTTTGTGTCGGCCGTGGGTCATTAGCAGAGATCAGACCTCTGCAATGAGCACCAGGTCCTCCGGGTGCCCAGGCGTCACACCGGCTGCTTCCCACGCCGGGGCCTCATAGCCTGGGTACCACTTGGCTATAGACTGCCCCCTGCTGGAAGTCCATCGAACATCTAAACCATAGGGTCTATAGTTGCGTACGATGTTAAATTATGTAAATCTTTTTGATGATTTAAAATGGATAACGATCAGAAAACTATGCTATTGTTTTTTATTTTTTTATTTTGATTAATAATAATATGGACATGTATTTGTACATAATATTCACATCAAGACAAATGGAAATGTATTATAAAATAATATTCACATCAAGACAAATTGTATGATCCTTCTTGTGTTATTTTCCCTGGATTTGTTTTGTGAGTTATACATTTAGAATATATAGAATATATAATAATATATTCTATATTCTATATATTATTATATATATTGAGTTATAATGATCCACGCGTCCACACGTGTCACTCATTCCTTTCCACCCCGCATCTATTTTGTGCACATAATGCGTTCATACTTGCGCGTTCTCCACAGTTCGTGGGGTTATTGATCTGTGCTGCGTCTTCCTTCTCCAGGGCTAAAGTCCCCCAGATGGACATGGAGCAGACGTTTCAGGGATGAGCAGCGACTTCACTAGTGAGAACTTCTCTGCCACCTGGTACCTCATCGAGAACCACTCGGGCACCGGGTACGTCCTCCTCAGTAATCACTCACATTCTGACCGTCCCAATGTAGCGCATGGAATCTTTAAATAGAAAGATCATATTACTGTCCTGGCTTACGTGAATGATGCCTCAGTGCGTGCAGTCGTGGCCTGCATGCACAAATGGCGTGATGGCATATAAACAGTACATTTATTATTCTATTGTTTTTATGTTGTTGGTATTTTTGAGCAACCTCTGGCAAAAGAATTTCCTGCGGGATGATCTCATCTTATCTTAACTGATCTTATAGTAACAATTAAGGATGCCTTGATTGGTCGGCCACCAAATCATTATCGCCCGATATACGCTGTAAACACGCCTTAAAAACGTTGTTCAGACTTGTCTAGCATTTAAGATAATGCTTCTTTAAATTGCCCCGACTCTCAATCAAGGTAGGCTACACTTTCCTTCCATTGCCTGTTCTATTGATCTGGATTGTAGGACGCAGCAACCAGGCTCCATCTCACCAGAGAACAGGCTTCCATCTCCCTGTGGGGTTAATTTGACATCCTCACCTCATAAATAAATAGGAAGTAAACAAACATTTTACTTCACTTTTATTTTCTGTTTATTGTTAGTACGTACAAACAGACAAACGTGTTTATGAATTCATATTGTGAAATGATGTGAAGGATCTGGTCAGACCAGAAATACAACGTAGGAAGGTCTCATGTAAGACAAGGGCCCATAATAACAAAGACCCACTATAAATACAGTAGTTGTTCATGTTAGCTCAAGGATTTTATTGATCAGCCTTAGGGTTGCTTGCCGGGATCCCGGAATTCCCGGGAAATCTTCAGTCCCTTTAGTACCGGGATTTTTATTATTTTTTTTTGGAGGGGGTACTTGTTAACTTTTTATAACTATGTTGCATTAATAGTAGCCTAAACTAATAATACATACTCAATATATTGTGCAAATATTAGTGTTTTCTTGTTTAGATAAGCAGGCATATGAACTACCTGTAGAAGGTCTAAAAATAATCACTTGCGCGGATGTAATGAATTGTCCCGAACGCCACGGAGGAGCTGAAGAGACGAGACGCGGAGTGTAGTTGTATTGTTGCTCTGTGGCCCAGACACCACCCAGAGTCTACCTTTTATTGTGCTTTCACAAGGACTGATTGTTGTTTTGGACATTATTCCGTTAATTCGCAGTTCTGATGGGGGGGGGGGGGCTCTGTTAATTTGCGGTTCTGATCCTGGAGGGGGTGGGGGGTGGACATCACAGGATATTGGTGGGGACATGTACCCAGCGTCCCCACTACATTCTACGCCCATGTGCTTTCCCATAATACATTTCCCATACATAACATTCCTCATCATCCCTCCGGCCCCCACGTCATCTGCGCGGCCGTGTGGTGGCCCCGCCCCCCCCGGCCGCTACAAAATGTAACGAAGATAGTTATTTTTTTTCTTCATGAGAATTTAAACAGAATTGCTGCATTTTCTTCATAGAAATAAAACATTTGTATTCGATAAAATAGCGTTGTTCTGTTGCATTTATTTATATAGGCCTAGCATTAAATTAGTATTAAAAGGCACTTCCGGTTTCTACGGGAATCCCAGGATTTCCCGGGAAGGGGCTCTATAATCCCGGGATTTAAAAAGGGTCAGATTCGGGAATTTTGAGCAACCCTAATCAGCCTCCTTCTGCATGTGAAAGGCCTGAGTCTTGTGTTCAGGCATTATGGTTTATTACTATCAGTCTTTGACAATTCAATTTTGTAAACTAAACATAACGAAATAAACGGCCCATTGGACCTCAGGGGACCTGCTGACCCCGGGGCTTTGTTGCCTGCTAGGTCGCATCAGTGGAGAGCTATTTCAGACTGTCCTGGTTTCCTCCATCCTCACCTCCACCCTCCCCTCCTCACCTCCACCCGCCCCTCCTCACCTCCACCCTCCCCTCCTCCCCTCAGGACACAAAGACAAGATCTGTGGTCACCATGGCTCTCTTGTCTGAGCTGTCTCACACACACACACACACACACACACACACACACACACACGTACACGCACACACCGACACACACACACACCACACACATATATACACACACGCACACACACACGCACACACACACACGTACACACACACACGCACACACACACATGTACACACACACATGTACACGCACACATGTACACGCACACATACTGTCTCGCTCTCATGCACACACACCAATCTGTCTCTCTCTCTCTCACACACAGGACATGATGAGGCTTACAGATCATAGTTGTGTTGTTTATAGCACAGTGTTGTGTTGTGTTGCAGGTTCCACCTTTGCTGGTGTGGTGTTGTTCATAGCACCGTGTGTTGTGTTGTGTTGCAGGTTCCACCGGCGTGTGGTGTGTTCATGAGCACCGTGTGTTGATTGTTAGTGTTGCAAGGTTCCACGGCTGTGTGGTGTTGTTCATAGCACCGTGTGTTTGTGTTGAGTTTGCCAGGTTCCACCGGCTTGTGTGGTGGTGTTCAGTAGCACCGGTGTGTTGTGGTTTTTGATGTTGCAAGGTTCCACCGGCTGTGTGGTGTAGTTGCATAGCACCGTGTGTTGTGTTGTGTTTGCAGGTTCCACCGGCTGTGTGGTTTTGGTTCATGATTGCACCGTTGTGTTTGTGTTGTGTTGCGGTTCCACCGGCTGTGTGAGTGTTGTTCATAGCACCGTGTGTTGTGTTGTGTTGCAGGTTCCACCGGCTGTGTGGTGTTGTCATAGCACCGTGTGTTGTGTTGTGTTGCAGGTTTCCACCGGCTGTGGTGGTGTGTTCATAGCACCGTGTGTTGTGTTGTGTTGGCAGGTTCCACCGGCTGTGTGGTGTTGTTCATAGCACCGTGTTGTTGTGTTGTGTTGCAGGTTCCACCGGCTGTGTGGTTGTTGTTCATAGCACCGTGTGTTGTGTTGTGTTGCAGGTTCCACCGGCTGTGTGGTGTTGTTCATAGCACCGTGTGTTGTGTTGTGTTGCCAGGTTCCACCGGCTGTGTGGTGTTGTTCATAGCACCGTGTGTTGTGTTGTGTTGCAGGTTCCACCGGCTGTGTGGTGTTGCTCATAGCACCGGTTGGTGTGTTGCAGTTCCACCGGCTTGTGTGGTGTTGTTCATAGCACCGTTTTTGTGTTGTGTTGGCAGGTTCCACCGGCTGTGTGGTGTTGTTCATAGCACCGTGTGTTGTGTTGTGTGCAGGTTCGACCAACTACGCCTGGCAGCCAACAACCTGAAGAAGCAGGCCAGCAAGAAGAATGAAGGCAGCCTGGCCTACGTGAAGGGAGGCCTCAGCACCTTCTTCGAGGCCCAGGACGCTCTGGCAGGTGGGGGCCCGGTTCTCTCCGGTCGTCACAGCTCTCAAAACTGTGAAGTCTTCAGACCAGAGCTTTTCTTTGTTTCTCTTGTTTGGAAAGTGTGCCTCAGCGCTTGTGAAGATCCCCTTACAGGCTCGCTCCGAGTTAACCGGGAGTTGATTAAAGAGGCTCATTTGGATCCCATGCCACAGCAGGCCTGAACTCTGCTGCCAACTCCAACACGCTTAATGGTCGTCCATTAAATGTTGCTCAGCAGCCTCACCTGCAGGCCGGGCCGCTCCCAGCGCCGCCCCCTGCTGGCCACGTCCATCACTGTTGGATGTGCGCTTCATTCATAAATGTGGTGTGTTTATGCTCCACTCCCACACATCCAGTCACTTCCCCGCACTATTTATACACGTTTGTGCTGCCGCTGCTCCTCGTGTGATTATTGTTTGGTTCTGTGTTTGTGGGCCGCTCGGGGAAGGCAGCCATGTTGTTATCATGGGGATGTAAATAAGTGGCGCCGGCCAGCACAATGCGGCAGCATTAGCACAGATAGGGCTGATAACCGGTGGGACTAGACCACCCGCCCTTCTCACGGCGCTGCTGCCCATCGCCTGGGCCCGCCACAAGCTCAACGTGTACCGCCCATGACCCAGGAGTTGGCTTCATGAAGGTGGTTCTCCTCCGTTCTGTACTGCTAACGCCTCACCTCTGAGATTTAAGAGTCTACCACTGGATACAAATACCTCCACGAGATCCAAAATATGACAATATATACAGTATATGGGGTTATCGAGAAAACAGGTTGTGTCCCTGAAGGGAAATACTCAAGACTAGTTCTGTTGCAGGAGGATCCCGTGGTGCCAATTCAACACTTGCGTTGTAGCGTGCCAGCGTGCTGCATCTGCTCCCAGCCAGGCCAGTTAGTGAAAACAAAATGGTGGATCCGTTGGGTTCTCTGTCAGTGTCTGCCAGCTCTCTCGTGCGGTTTTCAGTCTTCCAAAATGAACCTCAACTCCCGCGTGGCTTCGGAAAACCTGGCCGAACGGTCGGTCGTCGGCCGGTGGTTGAGGGTTCTGCTCCGCCTGGTCTCAAAGTGGTCGGGGCTCCTAATCGATGTTTAGCCGACGGAGCTTCCAGCCTCTCCATCGCCGCACATTCCTGTCTCCGTCTCTCCTCCTCCGTTTGTTTTCTCTTCTGCCCGCATGTGAGAGTTTTACTGATGGCTCTCAGAAGGATCTGGCCTTTTATTAGTAGTGCAGCTCAGAGCCGACGGCCAGCTGGACATGAACACCGCCAAATCTGGAGCGCACAGTGTGTTGTGTTATGCCGTGTTGTGTTACGTGTGTTGTTACAACTCTCAGACTCGATAGCTTCCCCCTTCATTGAGACATGTGTTTCCATCTGACTTTAGTGTTGCTAACATATTGTTAGCACTAGTGCACTGATAGTCCATCACTGGTCCATCGCTGGTCACATTTATAATGAGTCATTAATAATAATCATTGATAATGAGTCATTGATACCAGTAGGCCGGGAGCGGGACACACAGGTGAACTCTTCACTGGGTGAATGGGGGCCTCGAAGTCTGCTCAGATTTACAGGGGTTCAAAGGTCAGCTAGTGAGAGGGGGGGGTCACACAGGAAACCACCGGTTGTGTAAACTCTTCATGTGAGCCATCTGAACCGTGCAGCCCAGCGTCCCCAGGGACAGACGGCCAGATGGCTGACAGACAGACGTCAGGGAGCACCGAGGCTGTCGCCGCAAAAACAAAAAAACTGAAATGTTGAAAACTGGAGGTTTTTAGTCATTGTTATGCGAAGAGGAAGTGTCCCAATGAAGCAGGAAGCGACACAAGCTCCCGTGTTCCAGAGAACAGCCAGATTCCCAGGGCCTGCCCCCCCACCAGGAGTCAAAACATCTCCAACTTTAGAGTCCAGGGACACTGGAGTCTTATTCTTATCCAATCTGCTCCTCGGTGTCCAACAGTACCAGGAAGTGGAGTAGGGCTCTTCCTCGGGGTGCGGGCCGTGTTATCCTGACCCGTCGGCAGGTTGTTTAGGTTAGCCCTCACGCGGAGGCGTGGGACCGCCTGCAGAGGACACACCGCCGGGGGTCAGGGGGGAGAGACGAGAAGCAGACCCCTGGGAGACTCCCAGACCCAGAGAGTCTCTAGTGTACAGCGCTGTCCATCCCTTATGTCCCTGGATCAACACATTACTTATATGTAGTCTATGACTGGTCCACAGAGACCAGACTGGACTGGGAGTGTGGGGTGGGGGGGGGTGTAGACAGGTCCACAGAGACCATGCTGGACTGGGAGGTGTGGGGGGGAGAGACTAGTCCGCAGAAACCAGGCAGGAGTCTGTCACGGTATGACTGGTATGATGAGGACATGGTGGGGTGTGTGTGTGTGTGTGTGTGTGTGTGTGTGTGTGTGTGTGTGTGTGTGTGTGTGGTGTGTGTGTGTGTTGGTGTGTGTGTGTGTGATTCTCCAGGTATGTGCTCAGCAGGCCTCCCAGTGCTCCGCCCTCCCAGAGCCCCTCCAGCCCTCCTCCTCTCTGTCAATAAACCCTCGACTGGCCCGCCCACTCCCCCCCCCCCCCCCCCCACACTACTGCACTCTGGTTTATTTATTCATATGGACAGCCAGGGACCCTCCCTCTCTCCTCCTCCCTCCTCCCTCCCTCCCTCTCTCTCTCCCTCTCTCCCTATCTCCCTCCCTCCCTCTCTCCCTCTCTCCCTCCCTCTCTCCTCTCTCCTCCCTCTCTCCTCCCTCCTCTCTCCCTATCTCTCCTCCCTCCCTCCCTCCCTCCTCTCTCCCTCCTCCCCTCCCTCTCTCCCTCCCTCCTCTCTCCTATCTCTCTCTCCCTCCCTCCCTCCCTCTCCTCTCTCTCTCTCTCTCTCTCC
>PIJE02002463.1:16907-26907 GCA_002895965.2 Coryphaenoides rupestris | reverse complement strand
CTACATCGTTCCCCCCCCCCCCGCCCCGTTTATTTCTCCCCGGGTTTCTTGGTGTCACCGAAATGCTCATTTCCATCGATGCTTGTTACATTTTTAATGGCGGGAGAAGCGCATCGGCCTAATTTATATGAGCGTCCGAGCGCAGACTTGCTAATGGAGTTCACCCGATGCGGTGTTGTTGCTAAATGCGAGGCTCCTAATGATCCCTCTGTGTGCACTTCACACACAGAGGGGCGGTGCTTATACAAGTCAGCCACATGCACATCTGTGTACGAGAACAGGGGATTTAATGACGCTCATAAATCAGTGTGTGTGTGTGTGGTGTGTGTGTCGTGTGTGTGTTGTGTGTGTGTGTGTGGCCGTGTGGTGCGTGTGTGCATGTGTGTGTGTGTCTTTTTCTAAATTTAACACATTGACTTCTCTCTGTCCTGTCCTCGTCTCTCCCCAGCGACATGAGGGTGAAGATCTGGCAGTCCAAGGCGTGGAAGAAGAGCTGAGGAAGGGTGGGGGTGGAACCGGCTGTAGCTGTGACCTCTGACCTGCAAGCAGCAGCAGCGGGGGGGGGGGGGGGGGGGGGGGGTGGGCGGGGGGAGTGACCTTAAAGACTAAGTAGAAAACAAGCTAATTTATTCATTCGTCACTTTTTGAGAAGAAGACAATGGCGCGAAGATGAGACGACGATGACGGCAAAATGTTGGACCGCCGTCGCCGTCGCCGTCGTCGTCGTCGTCGGCGTCGGCGTCGGCCGCTTCTTTTCATTTCCCGTTTGTTTGTATTTGTTTTTGTTTTTGTTCTTTCCCGGACTGCCAATCTTAACGTGCCAAGTGCCAATATCTGGGTTTTGGCGAGTTGCTTTGGCCGGGAGCTTCGTCGCGAATGCCACAGAGACTACGTCTTCCTCTGAGCGCGTGTGGATGACACCCATAACACCCATCTGGAAGAGGAGGAAAAAAAAGGGAAAAAAAAGGAAAAAAGTGTCCTTCTTGTTTATTTGAGATGAATGAAAACAGAAAAAAAACAAACAACGAAAAAACGAAAACAGAAACCTTGGCAATAGAATGCTGCTCAGAGACGTCTTCGTGTGCGGCGCCGTGTATTTATTATTTAGACTTTAGGCTCTAGGATGACATCGGCGGTCGGCGGTTGGTGGTTGGTGGTTGGTCTCTCGGGACCGGAGTGCCCTCGCCGCCGCCGCCGCCGCCGCCCAACCAGACTAGATGGATGCGATGGATTCTTCTGAACTTCTGTCCTCCGGTCTTCTGAGACACGAGGACGTTACATACAAACAGGTAGCGGCGGCGGCGGCGGCGTCTCTCTCCGTCCACGCTGGATGTGGACGACGGTCGCGCGGGACGACGTCTTGAGCGAGCCGCGGCACTGGACCGTGCGAGATACCGTGCGGAAAGGATGGTAGAAAAAAAACACACAAACACACGTCGTTGTTGTTGTCGTCGTTGTCGTTGTTGTCGTCGTCGTCAGAGTCGGGGTCACTGGAGTTCATGGTTTTGATTTTCATTTGTGATTTTGTCTTTTTTTTTTCCCCGTTCTAGTTTTTTTTTCTTTGTATTTTGACACTGTCCACTCTTCTCTACTACTGTCAGTTTACACCACTGAACTCAAACGCAAACTTCTGACTGATTTTACATTTACATTTACATTACAATTTAGGGCATTTGGACCAGAAAGAGTACATTTGTTGAAGGAGAGGCAGCATATATCACTGTGGTACCTGAAGATAAGAATAGAACAGAGTTCAAGCATTCATAGTTGCAAGGTTAATACTATGAGTTTCATAATTGCTCGGTTTCCTGCATAATAGCTGAGATAAGAGCAGAAGTGCCGTTCTGAGTGCATTACCAACATCATACAATAAGAAGAACATACAATATGCTAAGCAATGCTAAGTACTATTAATAATACCAAGACGATTTTATTTGCCACCATTTTGGCAAATGATGAAATGGTGGCTTTTTTTGGGGGGGTGGGGGTGTTTTTTTTACACACATGTAGGTTGAAAGCTGAGCCGGCACCTATTTACGGGTCTCTGAGCGTAACTATTAGAGGATGCTTTTGCTTTTCCTGCATCTTCCGTCTCACTTGTGTTTGCTAATGAGCCCTGGATGGGCCCTCTGTGACCCTGGGGTGGGCCCTCTGTGACCCTGGGTGGGTGGGGTGGGGGGGGGTCCATCCAGCGCTGACCAGGCAGGCAGGGAACGCCCACCTGCCCACCCGCCCACCACCCACCCCATGAGGAGGGGGCTCCAGGGCTCCGCTGTGCTTTATTATATCTGCACGCTTGGTGGTACCTGCCTGCTTCAGCGGAAAACTACAGATCATCCAACGCGCCCACACACACCACACACACACACACACACAGACACGCAGACAGACACACACACGTACACACACACACACACACACACACACACACACGCGCGCACACACACAGACAGACAGACAGACAGAAAGACAGACAGACAGACAGGCATGCAGGCAGACAGACAGAGAGATACACACATACACACACATGCAGACAGACAGACAGACAGATACACACATACACATACATGAACACAGACAGACAGACAGACAGACAGACACGTGCATGCATACACACACACACACACACACACACACACATATATACGTACACTCTGCAAAATACGCGCAGTGATGTGAAGTGCATTGGACAACCGGAACACACGGAACACAGACGAGCGGCCGCGGACCGTGAGAGTTGGACCGGAGCGTCCGATCGTCCTCAGACTTGTCGGAGGATAGCTCTGAGGAGTTAGAGAGAGAGAGAGAGAGAGAGAGAGAGAGAGAGAGAGAGAGCTGACGGTAGATTGCCGAGCCCCTCGCCTGAGCCTCCACCTCCCCACCACCAGTCCACCAATCCACGTCTCTGGGAGAGAGAGAGAGAGGGGAGAGAGAGGAGAGAGAGGGAGGGAGAGAGAGAGAGAGAGAGAGAGAGAGAGAGAGAGAGGAACGCGTTAATTGGTGCTCTGCCCGCTCTGCCAGCCGCTGGCGTTTTAAGCGCTAAAAATAGTCGTGAGGGAGTGAGGGAGGGAATTCATCTTTTCAAAAGTCCTGATTATTCTTCCCCGATGCCACATGACTGACAGAGAACCTTTCCTTTAATGGATTCAGGGGGTTTTTTATGGTTGTTTTTTGCGCGATGCTGTTTATCTGGCTCAAACACACACACGCGCACACACACACACACACACACACACGCATGTACTCTAGCACGCATGCATGCATATACACACACAAACACACACACACGCGCACCACACACACACACACATAGCCTCATTACGAGGAGGTTGGTTGGATTTCCGTGCGTCAAACACACGTTAATGAGCATTGGATTGCTCATTAACTCTTCCCCTATGTCTCCACAGCTTCATTTGGAGTCCATTTAGTAACTTATATTTATTCACTCCTGAAGAACACAAACAGACGTGCATTACACACGACTACGCAACACACACACACACACACACACACACACACACACACACACACACACTGCAGGCCAAAGTAATAAGTCAAGAATTAAAAGTTCGATCGGCTTTCCCTCCCCTCTATTGACTCCCGTCTCAGTCAGTGTTTAGCGGAGCAAAGGGGCTTCCTAATGTGTGCTCAGTGGTTCGGTTCTGTTCTGTTGTTGTTTTCTCTCACACCGGACAAATGGCTCAGACCCCCCCCCCGTCATCATGCATTCATTTAACACACTGTACTGGTGTGACTGGTTCGCCGAGGAGGAGGATCGCTGAGAATATTGCGGCTCGGTGTTCCCGGACGCGCCACTGGGTTGTACAGCACGTGCTACAACAAAGGTTTCGATTACTGACAGTCGTTGGACGAAGAAGCTCCCGTATAATACAGAACGGCCGTGTCTCAGGTGTCTGCAGATATGCCTGTAAGTAAGTCTTGGAATGTCAGGAATCTGGTGTGTGTGGTGGGTGTGTTTCGCGTGTGTGGTTGCTGTGTGTGTAGTGTGCGGGTATTTTAATGGAACAAAAATTGTTGCCTCTATAACTCAGGAATGAATTGTAGGATGAAGTTTTAGACAATAACATTAATGTAGCTCCCGTGCATTTATCCGAACGTCTCTTTTATTTTATGTATTTATTTTCTCGTCATTTCAAGGTACTCCCCCAAGGTTACGCATTCCGCTGTTTTGCTTTCCCTCCTTTTTTTTTTTTTTTTTTTACATCCGATCCGATCCTTCACGGTTTGCGTTTTAATCACGTAAACGTCGCCTTCCATCTCCCCGACTCCTCGTCTGCGTGTCCTTGAGATTTATTTCATTTTGACATGTTCACTTCAATATCCTGCCTGGTGATAACAAAAGAAAAAAAAATACATAAGTTTAAGTTGTGTTTCGCAAATGACGACTTCTTCCACAACTCCTGTAGTTCATGGTGTGAATGTGGGCTGGCTCCGTCGAACAGACCGAGGGTTCCTCCAGGGTTCCACTTCCAATAGAACTCCCGCTGTTCCCATTGTCTAAGGCTCAGATCATCAACCGACAAGACAGTGTTTTATCTTTAGCTCTTTTTTTCTGTGTGTTTTTTTTTGCATTCTCCACTGTGATTTTATCGTACTGTGATTCAGCGGCGCTCCTCCTCCTCGGTACTTCTGAAGGTACGAGCCTGGCTCCACGACGTCGACGAGAAGGAGTTTTGTTTTTTTTCCGAGGGACCCCCGACGGATGAGGTTCTGTTTTGCTTTTGCGTCATCCATGCTGTGCATAGGTGTCTACACTGACTGATGTTACGCTATGTTACTTGCAAATTCGCACATTTGAATGCAATCTCATTGGGCCCCCCCCCCCCCACCCCACCCCCACCCCACCCTCCCAATTCTGGGATTGGTTGCATCCCATTGGCTAAACGTCTCTGGCTGGCTGCTAATGTCCACAGGAATCCCCGACCTTTTTAACCCCCGTAATGAATTTGTTATTCCCGTAATCACCTGTGCACACACAAACTGAACATGGAGTTTGTTTGTCCGGACCGTGAGCCCAGAAGCTTCTCGCGCTGCCAACGTCGACCCCCCGTCCCAATGTGCTGACATTCTGTATATACTGTAAATGTGTCGCCTGTGTTCCGATCGAAGGAGGGATGATTTTCTCAACGTGTTTTACAATATGACCGGCAGACGGACAGTAGCCTACCCTGCACTTGAATACTCCGTCGTCGTTTGTTGAGCGCTGTTGGAGAACGTGACGCTTTGATGAGGAACAAAGTTCTCCAACAGCTCAAGCACACGTCTCTATTCCTGCACTAAACCCCACAAACTAACTAATCTAACCGCAAGGATTTTGTCTCAATTGACGCTATTACCCCCTAATACGGGCGATCAATATGCTACGGCTCGCGTCTTTTCCACGCACACCTCGTGTCGATATCGCCAAAGCAACACCTTCCGAGCTGTCCAATGGGCAGCCGAGCCCGGGATCACGTGACTTACGCATGAGGCCACACCCACGGGGGCCACAGGCATGCGGGGTGTATTGCCTTAACGCAGAACGGATATAAGGACTCGTAGAGGGGGGGGGGGGGGTGCTTTTTTTTGTTAACGGAGAACTTCCAAACTCCCCAAAAATTGTCACCGCGGGAATCACTCTCGCCGCCGCCACCGCCGGCGGGAACGTCAAAGAGAGTCCAATCCCGCCCCGGAGCGTGCAGCAGACGACGGAAATTATTTCGGGTCGATCATCTCCGCCGCTTACTCGCAAATGGAATGACCTTCAAAGTAAAAAAACCACCCACCACCACCCCCCCCCTCCCCTAGACACACACACACACACACACACACACACACACACACCCAGGATACTCTGCTGCAGGGTGGGGTTGGGCGGGGGGGGGGGGGGGGGATAGCGTTTCGAACACACAATATAAAATGTTGACCGAGAGCGTGTCGGGTGCTCTTGGCGCTCACTGGAAGAATCACAAGTGTCTCCCCCCCCACTGCTGTAGCAGACAATGGTTTCACTACCCATGTTACTGTGAGGGTGTGCGGTCCGAGGTGTGTGTGGTCCGAGGTGTGTGTCGGCGAACTCTGAACTCTGTGAGCTCTTGGGACATGATGAAGCAGGGTCAAAGGTCATATGTGCCTTTTATTGCGCAGACTACTTCCTCCGTAAAAGGCTGTAAAAGTGTGTACAGCTTTGACTTTGTTTGTCGAGTACGATTTTGGTTTGTAGCTTGTTTTTTTTTTTTTATCTGACTTTATGTGCATGTGACCAAACCGTGTAAATTATGTCGTGACTTGTAAATAATGTAATTACATATTTAATGACGGAGGTCCCACGGAGGAAATAAAACAAAAGTTGAATACTACCGTTCACGTTGTCCGTGGTGGTCTTTGGTGCCAAGATGGCCGACTGTCATCCAAGTTTTCATGCCTTTGATTGATGAGACGCCGTTGAGGTGCCCTCGACCCCCTGCGCCACGTTACTGGACTCCTTGAAAATCCAGTATATGTTGCCAGGTAATGTGTCTACGATCACCGTAAGTATCTACTCTGTCGGTTCTGCACGGTTTTCTACACGTCGTCGCAATAAATGCAATGCAAATATAGTTTATTCGCATTTCAATTCACTACAGTGTATCACAGTCCTTTCGTCAAACCTTCAACCGTTTGCTCAAATCTTCGAAAACAAAAACACACCGTTTGTGGCGGTGCTCTCTTTAAACCTTCTCTCATCTACTGTATAAAGAGACGCTGTACTTTGTTGTTCATCTAATCAAGGAGCGTCGTCGACATCATAGGTGACTTGATTGGCAGCGCAAACTTGATTGACAGTACAAATTGACGGCACAAACAGCTTTGAAAAGCGTTGCGTGAAGCCAAGATGTGGTGTTTAATGAGCTTGTTATGTGATAACCTTGTGTGTGCAGTTCACAGGCTGAGATATACTGTAGACGTTCGAAAATATCAATATATACGTACAGTATATATATACAGCATATTTGTCGGGTAAAGTAACTTCTTGTTCCTGTCATTTTAACGTTAGGTGGGTTTTATTGATTTACTGCATTTGGCAGACGCGTTTATCCAAAGCGACTTACAAAGAGTACATTATGTACCACAGCAATATATCACTGTGGTACATAAAGATAAGAGTAGAGCCGGTTTCAAGCGTTCGTAGTTGCAAGGCTAATAGAACGAGTTTCATAATCGCTAGGTTGCCTGCATAATAGCTGGGATAAGAGCAGACGTGCCGTTCTGAGTGCATTACCAACATCTAAGAACCTGCAATACGCTAAACAATGCTAAATACTGTTAATAATACCAAGACGTGCAAACACGCAAATGTATGTCTGTCGCAAGCACCAGCAGGGTCAATGTACACTACATTGACCCTGAAGAGTTTGACGGGTGCACTGCGCTGCCAAACCTAAATGGAACGCACCCGTCGTCAACGTGAGCTACGACTGTGTTTCTCTGACTGTAAAAAAAGGGTCTAATGGCTTCTGAAGGCGTCGTGTTGCCTTCAGCCCGGCTCACAGTTCCTGTCAAACTCAATTTCATCCCCGGGGGCCACATCAGCGTTATGGTTTGACCTCAAAGGGGCCGGTTGTATCTGTAAGACTATATCAATATATGTACTCTTTTATCATTTCACATAATCGCCTCTGCATTTGATTACGATTGGTTTCGGTAACGGCTTCATTAACGACGAGCTCTGAAAGCCGAAGTCGAGGAAAATTGCGAGCATCATATCGAGACCCCCATCCCTTGATTTGCAGACAAGGGATGTGCTGATACAGACGGCCAGGCCAACGTCGGGGAAAAAACTCCAACGTCAGCCTGATTTGTACGATCCAGCAAATGATATTCCTTGCAAGCTCTCTGGCGGGCAACACAACATGAGGTTCCAGGCCTGGTGTGACATGAGAGAGCCTGGTCTGCGTTGGACTCTTTTCAGAGACGCATCCATCATCAGAGGATAAACACCGGTGTCACTCATTGCACTAATTATGTGTGTGTGTGTGTGTGTGTTATGAGGCGACTCTTCCTCTTTATCCTGTGGTGACGACACCTGTAAAAATTAAATAAAAAAAAGGACCTATTGTGTTGGCAGCTTCCGTGGCGAGCTCGCCAAATCCTCATCAGACCCCAGACCCCCCCGACGACCAGGAATAATAGTTCAGGTGGACGGGCCCATTTTTTGGGGTTTTTTGCCCACTTTGCCCACTGCTATTGTATCGACGCCTATTTGTATTTCCCAGTAAACTTGAATGTCAAATGTAAAATGTAAATGCGAACGTTTGTTTTGCGAAATGGTATAATCGCGCTGTTTGAAGAAAGGAAAATTAACGATCTTCATTTTGTCCTATTTGTCATCTTCCCTTAGCCTTCGCGCGTCTCGACTGTTCTCGACTCGAGAGATCTTTTCCGTTGAGAAAAAATATGAATAATGTGATTGCGTTGATAAAGGGACCTTCCTGTTTACCTGGCAATTTGCAAAATGTCAGAGTGGTTTCCTGCGTCGAGCTCTTAATAGCCGTCTCTCTGTCTGCACTATGAGGCCATTTAAATGCGAGTCTGGGAGAGAATGAAAGGGATGTGAAAGTGCCGAATCCTTCTCTCCTCCTCCGGGCTGCTCGGGGCTCACCGGCGGACGCATACGTCTCAATTTCCCGCTCGCAAACTGTAATCATTAGCTGGGTTTTTTTGGGGGGCTTGTGCTTATACCTCCGCCGTGGTGCTGGTGCTGGTGGTGCTGGTGGTCGTCGGTCGCTCGCACGGTGATGTATGACTGTCATTATAAAGCCGGCGAGCAAACCAAACACCATTTGGTGGTGTCACTCACTGCAACCGGGCTTCACCACACAATGCACACACACACAGACACACGCACACAACACACACACACACACACACACACACACACACACACACACGCACTCTCACACAAACAAACACTCACACACTCTCTCTCTCTCTCTCACACACACACACACACACACACACACACACACACACACACACACACACACACACACACACACACACACACACACACACACACACACACACACACACACACACACACACACACACACTCTCTCTCTCTCTCTCTCTCTCTCTCTCTCTCTCTCTCACACACACAGACACGCACCCATACACGCTCGTACACACACACACACACACACACACACACACACACACTCTCACAAACACACACTCACACACTCTCTCTCTCTCTCTCTCTCTCTCTCTCTCTCTCTCTCTCTCACACACACACACACACACACACACGCACACTCTCACAAACACACACTCACACACACATCCACAAACACACACACACATTCTCTCTCTCTCTCTCTCTCTCTCTCTACACACACACACACACACACACACACACACACACACACACACACACTCTCTCTCTCTCTCTCGCTCTCTCTCACACACACACGCACACTAACACAAAATATGCAGTCTCAGAAATGTGTCTCTCTTGCAAATTTCCATCCAGCTCACAAATGTACAGCGAGTCATATTTGCCTTAATGTAGAAAAAATGCTGAAATTCCAGGCAAATGTACTTCACTATTACATAATGCAATTGCATTGTACTGACGTGTAGGTGGATAGTAGCCTGGAAATCCAGACCCACATCTAGAAAGCTGTAGGTCTGGTAATGAGCAATGAAAATGGCCCAACTCGAGGGGCGGCACCAAGCACTGCACGCAATTGGATAACACTACGACCAATCAGAAGAATACACGGGGTGACGTATCCAGAGCGACGGAAACCAGTTTGTTTTGGAGAATAGTTTGACAGAGAGACGTAAATGTAGCCTAATGGAAATACCACGGAGATACCACTTTGGCAACGCAACGTTAACCTTGTAATATTCTTAGCCAAGGAATATTGAAATAAAGAGATGCAACCGAGTTGTCGTTTATGGAGGTTGAATGCGAACCGAGCATGGGCGAGTATCCGACTGACTCATAATAATCCTG